>CM030369.1:46445421-46582290 GCA_003604175.2 Clonorchis sinensis | reverse complement strand
GACCGTTACGGGGCTGTCCAGAAACCGAAGTATTTCAGTGCGGTTCTGGCATGCCATACCCAGTCTGATAGCACTCCCGCAACTATTTTCTTCCTACGTTCCATCTCCACCTGTCACCCGCGAGAGCCTGTAATTGCAACTACGACCACATTTTTCACCCGGCCCCAACTGCTTCTGGGACGAGATCATTGTAACCCTCAGAAAATTTCCTTTGGATTTAACCAGCCTGGTTTCCTGCTGCAATTTCGGTTTGCCTCCCCACAAGCTTGATTTCATTTACGGTGTTCGTTTGTTCCTATTCACTGACATTATCTCCCCATTAAAAGTGTCCTTCACACCCGACTTCGCTGCAATAGTGACACCAGTGAGTCTACTTAGCTTCAATTTAAACCGTATTTTTCAGAAAAAAACTTGCTATTTGCCTCGGCTTTGCATTATTCCATCCCCATCTTTATTTCTGCTCTTTCTGACCCATTCACTCAACCTCCCAAGGTCACTCGTGGCCAACAATGGTTTTCATTTTCAATTCATATCAGCTGGCTTCATCTTTGAACTAGTCGTACCTCATGCACATTGTCCTAGTTTTTTACGGTTCCCAAAACTGCGGTGACTTTTGAGTTAATAAGCATGTCTAGTTGGTTGTATCCTCCTCCACGTTGTGTTGTTACCTGCCAAATTCAGTCTGTAATGACCTGATCATACCTCATGCTCATTGTTTCCTACAAGTTGAGAAAGCAACTTCTTATTATTTCATCGGATATTTCCCACTGTTTATGACATTTTCCTCTTTTCGCGCAATCCGTACTACCCGCAAGTCCCCCAGTCATGCTTCATTCTGACTGTAAACGTATGATCATGCCAGACGGTATGTCACCCACAAGTTGGGAATGAACATTATTATTATTACCAGTTGCTTATCCTAGTATAAGCTCTGACCGTAACGAAAGATGAGATCAAAGCCGACCATCCGGTTCGTTAAGGAGGACCAGAATTTTGTTACCGATGCAGCTAACAGTCCAATTATGTCTTTGCTTTAAAAGCTTGTAAGCTTTTGAGACCGCGGTTAAGTCTGGCTGCGGAATCAAGGCTTTGGATCTTGTGCATCATCCGGGTCTGTCAACCAAAATGGTCACTTAGCGTTTCAGAAGTATTCAGAGTAAATTTTGCAAAGTCAAAGTTCACGCCCCCGCTTATAGGACTGTGGATGTAACGCCTTTCCTTGACCTGGTCCGGTATGACGGCCAAAAGCTTAGGCATATCAGGTAACTTCGTACTGTCTTGCCACTCAGTTGACCTTGTTAGTCTACTCCAGCCTTCTTAAGGGTTCCTTTGGCCCATGTGATCTAAAAATCCATTTCTATTTGTGCCATCGAGTACGTGAAATCAAATGTAAAGGTCCCTGCCATCGAATCGGACCTAGGCTGAAGAATTCGACGGTGCTGTCAAGGTGGTTAGAGATCTTCTCTCCCCGGGCGATTTCTTCTGACATATTTGCGGCCTCACAGAAATTGGCGAGCAAATCAAAACTGAACCAATTCCCAGAAATTTGTGAAAATCTTGTTGTGATTCCTACTTAACTCGTTTTAGCTTCTTTGAGACTTCGGAGCTGTTCGTGTGCGCCGAACAGCTGAAATGCGCGCACGAATTACAAATGTGACGCTTCGGGTTCAAGTGCACTGATATTTGTTGGTGAGAATCTTTAAAATCACATCAGAATCCTCCCACATCCTCTTGAAACCTCGAGTTTTGATGTCTGGGACATGGGACGATTGGGGAACAAACAGGAGGTAAGTGAACAGGCTGCGTGCCTCCGAACTAATACTGGGGGACTTGCCTTTTTGGTGGCAACACTGACAAGAGGGACGAGGTGTTTGTAGTTTTTCTTGACAAGATTAAATCGATGATAATGTGTTGAAAGATGACACTTAAGAGCTGGCTATCTACCAGTGGTCCTACCACTGTCTTGAAGCAGAGGTGGTGAACAGCTTGGAAGAAATGATCCAGCGCATAAAGCCTGTTTTAGTTGGGTTTTCGCTTTCCACCCACCAACATCAAAAAGGTTCTTGTGCACATCTTTTGCTAACGTCTTCAATAATTGGAGAAAGTGTAACCATAGAGTTATTTACCTGTATGCGCTATGATTGAGACTACGGCCGTGTTAGCTAAAGAATTAGGGGGACATCTTACCAGAGGTTGATGTCGGAGTTCAAGGAAAAAAGGTTTCAGCCGGTTCATTATGTTCAAGCACAAGATATAAGTTGGAGGTATAGTCGGGGAAACGGATATGCTTTTTGCTCCTGGCTTTGACTCAGGACATTTGCTAGCACAAAGAGAATGAAGAAAAGTCTGTGGACTAGACGGTGTTCGTTCTCGTGTATTCAAACAATCAATCGACAAGAATTTTAAGTCAACAAACTGTATCGACAACAGTAATGGACAAAACATTTGTGAAGCATACGCACAAAAAAAATGAGACCTCTGAGAGAGAAATACAGGTCAGATAATCGGCTCCGGTGCGATTGCTCGCCTGAGTGTCGATAAATTGAAAACGTTGAACGGGGTCCCATTAAACGGCTCCAATAAACATACGACATTCAGCGCAGTATAGCTGCATTACTATTGATTATCATCTCCGGTGGAATAGCACAGGAGAAGACTACAGATGCGTGTTAGAAGAGGAATGAGCGTGCTAAAATTTTTACTTAACCTACTTATCTCTGGACATTAATCTGTCGTGAAGTGCCTCGACTGTAGTAGAGATAAATTGAGGCCGTTGCAAAAAGAGGACTAAGAAAGGCGTCCCAGAAGAGTTGTGTCTGCTCGATAAAGCATCCAACATTCGCCAGAAGTTTTTCACCTTTGTTACGCAGGGTTAGCCATGGACAGCTTCAATATTTGCGTCTAGATCTGATGGTGGATCATTATGTCACCAAAGACCCGACCTCGCTGTAAGGGGTAAAATATCAACAACTCACAAAACAACTAGCTCCATGACTCAACAAAAATGAAGGTTACTTTTGGATCAATCTAACCTCAAGATTTCTCTGATACGGTGCCGGCTTTCCAAAAACCTTTCGTAACTACCGCATGTTAAAAATGGTGAGGGTTAGGGAGAAATAACGGACGGAGCAAGCTCGATTCAAGTGGCCAGATTTTAATGTTGTCCGCACTTTGCAAGCTATCCTTAACATCACGGATGTCACAGGGAAGTAGACTGCGTTTGGCGGTCAGAAAAAATGGATCAGGTACAACAGAGAACCACAATAAGCAGTGTAAAATTAAAGAAAAGGGTCCCTGATGCTTGAACAATTCAGGTGCAGTTTTGGAAGAATTTTGTGTGTCTGCTATTGGTCCGTTGTCAGCGGTGCCGTTACATACACTTTAAACGCGGCTGACTGTGTATGGGCGCTAAAGACACCCTCTTACCCTTGGTGATTCCGCCGTAGAAGCTAGTTTAAAATAGCCCTAACTAAAAGTGAATTGAAACATAGCCGTTATTCCATGACCTGGCACAACTTTCGCCACCAACAGTTGTGGTGCTTTGCATGATTCTTTTGCTTCCATTATAACATAACGTATGTTTGTCAATTGCATACACGTTTTCTGTTTGAATACGAAAAACTACAAAAACGCGCACTTGTACAGCTTCACGCAATACAAACGTGGTCACGTGATTCGACTCCCTCTTCTGGGTTCGTTCGCACTTACAGCGGTGATTCGTGAGTTTTATGTGCTAACTCAGGTATCAAAACATTTCGCCCTGTTTTCGGATCTTGTTATATGTGAGAACTGTTCGTCAGAAGACCCCTGGATTGTTATTTATTCTCTGACCTGGGCCAACGACGAACCGTTTTAAAGAGTCTGTTTTATCTAACATAATTATCATTGTATAATCAATCTAGCTTTATTATTTTTTCTTCTTAGTCACGCATTCCTGGTAAAATAGCTTTTAGGTAGCCAGACCACTAAAAATATGCTGAGCCCGAGTCTTTCTGGACTTTATAAGTTTTCACTTCAAGTCGTCATAGCTTTTAAATTTTGCCCGGTCATTATGGATACACACTTTGATACATCGGATTTAGTCGAGAATGGAATTAGCATCCGTCTACCAGATTAAAATCCCCGAAATCCCAGGATGTGGTTCCACCGGGTAGAGGCGGTTTGCATTAAAAGACGTATCGTTTCCCAAGCCACCCACTTTTCCTACGTTTTCCAACAACTCCCTAGTGATGTGGCAACTTGTGGGGGTCATGAATTCAGGCATGATCACAAGGTTCCAGTCAGAATGAAAACATGACTGGCGGGACTGTGGTCATAGGGGGTTTTGGGAAAAGAAATAGCGTCATAGGCGGTGGAGTTTATTCGATGTAGACGTAGTCACCACCAAACGGGCCCGAGCAGGGAAGAACCGTTATTACGCTCTTCTTTGGAAAGAACATCGAGCAAGGTCAGCTCGTTAGGATTTGAAGATGGCAGGCAAAAACAAAACGAAGGAGGGCAAAACAAGAAACTTCCTGCATGACATATGACAAGAGAAGTGAAAACTGCGGACAATGAGGAACCAGAACATCAGATCTGGTGAGACAGCGGAGTTGGCGTCATCCAGCCGGTCTAAGTGAACTGAAGCCTAAAACAAGTGATGAGGCCTCGTGGCCCTAGACTGTTGGGCTCATGGCCAGGGTCACAAAAAGCGTAAGTGGGGATGATGAAGTGGAGGGATTAGCAAAGGGGATAAATGGTAACGGGAATCTCAGAAACATGGTGTACAGTGAAACGGTAGAGACGCACTGGTGTCGCCGTTGTGGAGTTGGGCATATTAGTTCCCTGGAAGAGTAAGACGGTGGCAACACATGAGCCAGAACGCGAACTGTGTAGAAAATTATTGAGTTTTGTATGGAGCACAGACTGAAAATCCACCGAACTGGCTAAATTTGAGCGACAGGTTCAGCAATTTGGAATGAACTTAACATGGATGCAGCTGGGGCCATGTGAGAAGCTTATTCGTATTTGTAGTTAATGGAACTAGTGGGCGAGAGAGTACGGCCGAGAGTTGGAAGGGAACAGTTGCACGTGTGCTATCAAACTGGGTATAGCGGTGCCGTGCCATCATTGGCCTGACATACTTCGGTTTCCGGGCAGCCCTGTAGCGGACGCCACATTTAAGGTCATTGGGCTTAGATGTGCAATTCTCTGAGCGTGGATAACAGCCAACTGGCTCGTCCATACCTGGTATGGCCGGATTTCAAAACTTGGGAAGACGAGTGAATGGGATGAGGTTAACAAAGCATGGTGAGCTTCAGGAGACGTCAGTCGGGATAATATGCATCGATATATATACTTATATATATATATGTGGAGAGGGAGAAGCACTTGACATCTACCGCTATTAGGGTACGGGTGGATTTGTACTTAGCAGACTAGGGACCAAGCAAGGGTTGAGTTAGCTGACATATGATATTAAAGTACAAGAAATCTAATGCAAACCGGTATAAGCTCGCAGAGAGGTAGTGGGTTTGGGAAATTAAACGTATAAAGACTGTCGGGGTGGACTTAGGAGATGACGGGCTGGCTTATCTGGTATTTATCACATGAGATGGGAGCACCATAATCTAGGAGAGTAAGTAAGTGTAAGAGAAATAGTCACTTGTCCCCGAAGCATTGGTATCAGCTTCAAGGTAACAGGTGGTGCATGGCGAGTAAATAGTCTTTGGGCACTGGTCTTGCATGCTGGGAGTGGAGGATTTGGAACCCTTGTATACATACATTTCACATCCTATTTCTCATTGTATTTCTCACACCTGGGAGTAGTATGTGGGTGCGTTTGCTTTGTTTGGTTGACTAAGTGCGCTCTGGTGCGCTATAACCCCAATTATGACGAAAGCAGCTACAGCTTTGCACGTCGATGTAAGTCATGGGCATCACAGAGTCTTCGGGCCATCCCATCTGTGTTTTTGTACGAATTTCTTTTTTTTCTTAAGCAGTCGAAAGCCGAGTTTTCTTCATCGTTTGTAGTTTATAGCTTGGCCAGTTAAACGGCACAACCGTGACCAGTCCAACCCAGCAGCAACAAACAGAAATCAACGGTGCTCTTTTATTGATTGCCTGAATTAAAGGCCCATGCTCAGAACCGCTGGCGATAGGCGAAGCGCCCGTGCTACTGGAGGGGCTGCGGATATACGAACGCACCATGGCGCAACGCAAAAGGGCGATCCTCTCTGCAGGACGTACCGACCACCACACGAGGTTTTGGTCCTTCGTGCATGCTGCCAGATCTCCAAGGTGGCGTGCCACCAAGCAGTCATAATTGCGGCTTGTGAATTAAAAAAGAACTCCAGCGACCAGATACTTTATCCGGTCGGGGGAAAGCCAGGCCGGTTAAACAACTCATTGATTTCGAGCAAGCAGAACGGCAAACAGCTGCTGGGAAAGGCGTGTCGTGGAGGCAAGTGAGACTGTAGCTTCCATTGGGATCATGAGAACAGGGCGGAAATGACCAGAGCATGCGAACATGGTTAAACGAAGACGTTGCGTGAGCTATCGAGCCAAGCAGAGGCGTACCGCAATGTTTTGTGCGTGTGCTGAATGGGTTGTGTGACGTCCTCTGGTATGAGATACTCTGACTTTTGCTTGGTTTATGTTGGTCAGGGTTACGCAAGACGAGGCAACGGTCATTAAACAGAATGGATAGAGTAGTCCAGGGCAGGGACCTAGCTCGAACGAATCTGGTATAATTTGCCTTAAGCAGGTCAAAGAGGTAATAAAGTATAGTAGGGCTGTGGCTCGTGTTTATGTTACTGTTTTAGTTTTTCTCCGTCCAATAAATATACGTTCGCCAAACTCAGAGGTGATTTGGAATCCATTCATAAAGGAGATCAGTGGGGTATTTGGGTATTAAATAGGGCGTCTGCGGGTTCACACATAAGGAACTCACCTACAGGCTGCAAAAACGTATGTCGGTGTGCGATATTTCAAAATCGATCGGAGAGACTGTTCCAGATGCAAGCGTACCAACCCAGGAAGAAGTAGTGGCGTAGGTTTGTACGCGCTGGAGGGCACACTAAGAGGTGGCTGGATTTACGGAACTTATAGCATGTATATGACTTCACGCTTGGCCTAGCCTCTGCTGTAAAGTGCTTCGGTACAACAGACGGTGTACGAGAGTTAAATATAACTTTAATCGTCTGAGCCATAGTTGCTATAGCCTAAGATTATACAGCGGGAGCGGTACGAGAAAGGGCTGGTCTGTGGGAATAACCTTTTGGTGAATGAACGTTGGACCTTCTCGAGTGCCAGCCTACAACTTTGGGTATAAAGGGAAGAGGAAGCTGGGCAGAATTCCACAATTGATCGCACGCATAGCCTGAAAAGTGCGACCTTTGGGTCTCGAAGATGGAAGGGGCGTGATATTAGAAAGTAGAGTCTTCGTGCTTCGGCAACTTGGAACTGGACTTGATGAGAAGAATTAAAGGTGCAAGAGTATCTGAGACCAAGGTTTTTGATCACTGTTGAGTGAGTGACAGGGTTCCTATTAATTGTGAACGTGTCAGCTTGGACGGGGCAGCAGCATGAATTTATATGGGAGGCTTATATGAGAAGCTTAGGCTATAGGCACTTGACCAGTGGGTCAGAGAGTCTAAGTCTTGTTGGATCTGGCTAAGGACAAGTGCTTTTGCAGAGGGAGGAAATGTGTAAGCGACTTTTATATCGACCGAGAAAATAAGGAGTTTACAATGGCATACGGCGTCGAAGACGTCGTTGATATACAGTAGGAAGAGAATGGGGCCTAACACGAGCCCCTGAATGACTCCACTGATGATCAGTAGTGGGGATGACTTTTTGCTGCCAATTTGTGTTATCTGTGCCCTATCTGATAGATAGGAGGTGAACCGTGTGCAGCTCACGGCTAGCATCGACGTGCCACCTTCGTTTTAGTTGCTTACATCACCCCGAGTCCACTACACAATCTAAACATAACACACACGTCCTTTCCTCTTATCCTCTGAAGCAATCACATACACACAAAATGTAAATTCCTCATTATTTCCTGACTACCAGCGGTCATAGCCAGCACCTGATGACTGTTTTTGCCATGCACCACTCGGTTATTGGAGCTAACAGTAGTGACTCGGTGACCGGCGACCCATACCCTTATCTCCCTGTTGAGTTGACGTAGTAGACTCCAGTCAACTTACGTTTCTTATCCATCATCTCTGAAGCTGTTGCCCAACCGCCTATTGTTTGTCTGCTGTCCCTGTTTATATTAACAACTGCGACCCTATGATTGGATTTTTTTGCTAAGCTAAGAACTGCCGCCATGTAATCTCATCATGTAATCGCCCGTTCCAACTAGTCAAACGGCTACCCTCTCCGCCTCAGCGGTTGAGTCCTCGCCTACCCAAAATTAAGCACACACTCCGGCCCCGTTAATACCCTGGTTTCTAGGTTAGCCAACATTACCCACCTCTTCCTGGGCTCATTTTGTTTCCTGTCATCCCCTCTTGGATTTTATTCTATTGAGTGGCTCCTGGCACTCAATAGATGCCACTGCTCCCATCCCATTCCTTCCTCATTCTCTCTCCTCCCAAGCTTCATACTTCGGCTATAGTCGCGCAAACGCCCCTGAAATTTACCCAATCTGGCTTGTCCCCGGTCTACACTCACATGGTCCTCCTACTGATTGGAAATTTTCCGTGACTTTGTATCGGCCTGACTCTATCTGTTTTAATCTCCTCGTCTAACTCAGATCCAGCTGCCATGGAAATGCGTATCGCCTGTCCGATTGCGGCAGCTCTGACGACCGTAACGGGGCTGTTCAGAAACCGAAGTATGTGAAGGCACGGCACTACCACACCCAGTCTGATGACACTCCTGCATCTATTTCCTTCAGAATCTTGACTGCAACCTCTCGACCATTTGAGCCTGTAATCGCAACGACAAAAACAAATTTTCACCAGGCCCCAACCGCCTCGTTCGAAACCGCTGAACCTATCGCTCGGAGTTAACCAACCTAGTCTCCTACCGTAATTTCGGGTTTCTTCTCCCACAAGTTCAATTCCCCTTAGGGGGCTCGTTTGGCCCTACGCACTGGCGCTATCTCCCCGTCAAAACTGTCATTTACACCTGACTTCCCTACAACAGTGAAACCAGTGAGTCTACTCGATTTCAATTTAAACCATACTCTCGAGGCAAATCATGTCATTCGTCTCCAGATCCAATTCTTCAAACTCCATCCCCATTTTTGCGCCGCTAACTGGAAGCTCACCCAAATTAATTTCGCCAGAACTGTAGGGCTTTTGAGGTTGTGACGTTTACGGGGAGTTAGTCCATTTGAACTTCTAGGTGATATGTTACTCACATTTTGTTTAAGTGGGCGAAATTCCTAGGTCACGAACCATCGCCGGTTCTCATTTTGTTACCGGTTTACGAGAGATAAAACACGAAATCGCACTTTACCATATTTTGGCGTTCTCTAAGAATAAAATAACATCTACAGAATATCCGATGCAAGTTCCACCCAGGAAACTCGGTCAATGACGTTTGTTTGCTTTAATAATAATAATAATAATATTCGTAATGGACTACTCATAAGGGGTGGCGAGTATACGAACGCACCATGGTGCAACGTAACAGGGCGACCCTCCCTGCGGGACGTACCCGTCCACCACACGAGGTTTTCATTCCTCGTGCATGCTACCAGATCTGCAGGGTGACAAGTCACCAAGCAATCATAATTGCGGCTTTTGCATTAAAAAACTCCAGCTACCAGATATTTTATCCGGTCGGGGGAAAGCCAGGCCAGTAATACAGCTCAGTCATTTCGAACAAGCAAACGGCAAACAGCTGCTGGAAGAGGCAAGTCGCGGAGGCAAATGAAACGTCAACTACGTTTTGGGCTATGGGAGTAGAATGGAGATGTTCAGAGCCTGTGTACTATGGCTAAACGAAGACGAAGCATTGGTGTGAGCCGCCTTGTCAAGTAGAGCGCACCAGTGTTGAGTGTATGTGTGTGTGAATGAGTGGGCTGTGGGGCCAAACCAGTATTTCGTTTATGGCGCATCTCCAGACCCACCATTTGATATGCATGCGCTGCGCGTGTTCAGGGGATGCAGAATCGTTCAGAACAGCGAGGAACTAAGGCTTCGGTTTGACTTAGGTTAGTTAAATCCAGTCAAAGCAAGCCACCAGACATTAAATAGAGCTGACAGAGTTACTCAGGGATGGGACCAGGCTTGAAGAACTAGGAATAAGTGGGCTGGATACAGAAGCTCAAGGCCGGAGGAAGGAAATACAACCAGGTCAGTGGAAACGGGCTTAACGACAATTAAGATGGCAGGCGCTAGACATTCTCTGCAAATCAACTACGCTTCAGACAGCGAAAGGAGTTGTGGTCGCAGGAAGTGAACGTCTGCATAAGAGATAGATAAAGTGGTAAGTTATAGACAAGAACACTTGGGAGGGTGACTGTCGCGCTTTTGGGTTAATGCTAAAGGGTTCATTCTGGTGAGTATAAATGCTAGGACCTAGTAACAGGACAGTCGGGGTGAGTGCGCAGATTAGAAGGGCTTAGGGCCTATTTCAAAAAAAGTGTCTAGTGTAAGCTGAGGCGCGAAAAGGCGCTCAGCTCCCTCAATAGAAAGGTAAGAATCGATGGCCTTTCGAAAGCCTACATGAGATGAGATAGTACGGATATGGGAGGGGAGCTTGTTCCATAGTTTGGAATACAGGCAAAGGAAAAAGTTTTGTCTAAAGACAGTTCGACATGTCGACAATGGGAGTAAACACCCAGAGTTGCGAATATTATAGGGGGTACGGGAAGAAAATTCAGGGCAGCAGTCAGCTATGTAAGCCCTCCGGTAGATTAGGCGATGCAGAAGGCCTAGATTCAACCTGATGCGCCTTAGCCATAATGGATCCAGCCCAAGTGACAAACAGCGAAGACGGTACGGTAGTGTGGATGACACCGGAAACAAGGACTTCGTAAACGAGCGCTGCACATTCTCCACAGCAGTCCGGCATGCCTGTGAATACTGTGAGGCGAATTCAGGGCTGGATTCAAGAATGGGTCTTACAAATTGTTTAAAGATAGCAATTAAGCATGATTTGTTATGAAAGGATCGGCGAATGTAAGCGCAGAGCTTGCGAGCTTTAGCCACTCTGTACCTCGCATGTTGGTTAAAGCTAAATGCACAGGAATACCTAAGGCCTAGGTCTCTCACTTCGGGAAGAGTAGGAATCAAGAGCCCATTAAGAGTAAGCGTCCCAGGAGGAATTTGGAATCGATGTGACAGGGCTTGGCACTTTGGAACAGCGAAAGAAAGACAGGACTTGGAGGACCAGAGTGATAAAGAGTTCAGGTCGGACTGAATGTTAGCGAGAGTAGAAACAGAGTCACTGTCCTTAAACGTGTAAGCTATCTTAATGTCATCAGCAAACAGAAAAGGGGATCCATGGGTGATCGAATCGGTGACGTTATTAATGTATATTAAGAACAGTAGAGGGCCAAGCACACTACCCTGAATAACTCCACTGGTAATGGGAAGGGGTGAGGAGGAGAGATCCCCGATTTTGGTGGCCTGGGTTCTCCCAGTGAGGTAAGAGGTGAACCATCGCAGTAGCGGGCCACCAATCCCCGTAGATCGTAGTTTGTTGAGGAGTGCACCGTGGGGAACTTGGTCGAACGCCTTGCGAATATCAAGATAGATAAGAATAATACACAGTCCGGCATCGTAGGCGGACGAAATATGATTAAAGAAATCAACCTGGCATGTGTTAGCTGACCGCCGTGCCATAAACCCATACTGCCGGTTGTTAAGGGTTCTGGTGGTGAGCAGGTAATCCATGACAGGGACTTTGATAAGGCGCTCTAGGGTACGAAGGAGTAAGCAGGTATGGTGGATGCCACGATAGCTGGCTAGAGCAGTTCGTGGACCTGACTTATAGTGTGGAACAATGGTAGAGTGCTTCCACTGACTTGGGACTGTGCCAGTGATAAGGGAGATATTGAAGAGATTAAGGATGAGGGTGGGGACGTCCGGGCCACCAGCTTTTAAGATAAGAGAAGGGATACCGTCAGTGCCTGGGAAATTGGAGTCTCTAAGGCGGACGAGAGACGAAGTTACATCAGACAAAGTGACTGAGAGCGTGCAGAGGTTGGGGCTTGTCTCGTTAGCAGGTATGGTAACTTCGTAACCAGGTGGGGAGCAATGAGTAGATAGAGTCGATGTGGAGGGGACATAGCAGCTAGCGAAGTAAGAGTTTAGGGATTCCACAATGTCAGCAGGGTCAGACAGAGGCTTCCCGTCAGCGGCCACAATATTTGAAACTGCAGATGAATTTGAGAAGCAACGCCGGTGAAAGAGGCGCCCCAGCATCTTAGGTTGTAGAGAATGGGCTATGGCAGCAGATTCCTCGCGCCTTTCAAGAGCGAGTTTGGCAGTGGCAATGTCAGTCATAAGTTTGGTAATTACAATGAGGAGGGAGAGATCATGGGATTCAAGGAAGAGCCTACGATTTCTACAGCACTTGACCTTTAAATTTTGGTTTCGCGCGAATCTTGGCCCGATTTGCTCCACAGATTTAATGAACAAGATAATTTTTGTTCAGCGAACTTCATCACAACACTGTTTCTTATGGAGTTCGGCTTCCATTATATATAACATTGTCAAAAACAGCACGTGCAATGGAGATGCGAGGGTCATCTCCATGCAAGATTGCCTTTCCCAACTATGTATAACTAGCCTGTGGACAATACAGCGTCAGGAGGTAACCCTAGGTAAAGTACCAACACAATGGTATCATTTCTACTAGGAATATGACTCACCATAAGTGGAATACTTCATAAAGCGGTCACCATGATGATGGTAATCGTTGTAACTCACCTCGGCTACCCATCGTGACTGAAGGACGCTGGCCACGTGCCAATGCGCAATGCTGATTATGAGGCCTTACCCATACACGATAACCTAATCCAACGGCTACTGACGATCCGTCATACTCGTAACTGTATTCAATATCGCCCACCTCGGCTACTTATCGTAACTGCCAGGCCCGTGCCAACGTGCGGCGCGGATTACGAGGCCTCACCTATGCACAACAACCTAATTTAATGGCCAATGACTGTCTTTCATAATCATAATTGTGCGCGTTTTCAATCATCTCGAATGTCTGTTGTACCTGCTATGTGCGACGCTGCTTATGAGGCCTCACCTATGCACAGTATTCTAATCCAATGGGAAACGACTGTCTCTCATACTCATAACTGTACGCGATGTCGCTTATCTTTTCTACCTTTAGTAAACACCAGGCCAGTATGTATGCGGGCCGGTAAAAACAGGGCCTCAAGCGTGCGTGATAGTCTAATCTGACAGCCTGCAATACTCATAACTGTACTCGATGTCGCCTAACTTGGCTACTTGTCGTACTTGTTAGGCCCGTGTCCATGTGCGGCGTTGATTATGAAGCATTAATTATGCGCGGTAACCTAATCCGTCAAACTCAACTTTACGCGTTGCCGCTTATTTCTGCTGTTCAAGATAAACACCAGGCCAGTGTTATGCGAACCGATGAACACGAGGCCTCATCTATGCACACAAACCTAATCTAACGGCGAACGATAGACGTCATACTCATAAGTGTACGCGATATCGCCCACCTTGGCTTCTTTTTGTAACCGCTAGGCCAGTGTCTATATGCGAAGCTGATTATATGGCCTCAAATATACCCATTAGCCTAACCCAATGACCATCGACGGCTCGTCACATTCATAATCGTACACGATGTAGCCTACCGTGGCGCCTTATAGTAACTGGCGGGCCCGTACGCTTGCTCTTAACCAACTAATACCCCGACTGTACATAGTAGACTAATCCAACGACCAACGACGGTCCTTCATATGCATACATGCCGTCCGTCTTCCAAGCCAATGCCCAAAGCTACACAACCGCCTTTAACAAGTTATTCTTCTATTTATTGGTTGCATCGGTACAAACGTAATGTGTGATCAGTCCAGTTCTCAGTTTCATGAACCCGCTTTTACTCAACAGGATTTCTGATAGGTAAATGTATAATCAACTGCGACTTGTACATAATCCATACACATCATTTAAAAAGCATAATTAAAAAGTTGTAGTGGCCAACTCATCAAGTGTTTGCTAAATCCCTTTCTTCACAATTCCAAATGGGTGTCCACGCTGAAGCTGGAGCCTTACTGTTATAAGGGTAAATCCATCACTTGCTCAATAATTCCCGTGTGTACATCGACTATTCAATGGCCGGATTCGGCAAACATATGCATTATTGGGCTCAACGAAGTTAAAGCCAAAGAGGGGTGGTAGCTTGTCAGTCGCGAGACTAAGGGGTATAGACTTGAGCCCCAGGATCCAAAGACCACGTGCGTCATCAAAAGTGCACCCACGGATGTAGCGGTAACGAACACCTAGTGAGTAGGCGGACACTTGGTGTCACGTCCGCTCATTTACAGCACAAACCCCTAACTTCACTCCACTTGTGCTTCCCGTGACCTAATAGAGTCTGCTCCATCATATAATCAGCTGGAGCAGCAGCCTTGTCAGCTAGGGGCTACTTTCTGAGAAACCGATCAGCTAACGTGCTTGCGTCTGTAATTTTCAGCATCCGATTTTACATAAGTTTCCACATCTCGGACACGTACGTTGGAAGTTGCTCCCTAGATCAGACTATTCTGAGGCTCTATTCCATGCCTGTCAAGTAGGTTTCAACCTCATGCCGAAGTATTGCAATCCATCTTCACTTCCAAAATCATGTCAATATATCGCCGAGCTACGGTTGAGACAACGGTTGTCAAACACCTAGAGACGTCTTAGTTTCGCCGCTCAAACAAGCCAAGCCTCACAGTCATACAACAAAACAGCCCGTACAGCAGCGTGACACACACGTTTCTTGATATTAAGGGAGAAGTCACTTTTACGCCGTGGATGTTTCAAATGAGGAAACGCGATCCGAGCCTTGTGGATCCCCGCATAGATAATAATAATAATAAAGTTTGTCCCCAACTTGTGGGGGCATGCCGTCAGGCACGATCATAAGGTTACAGTCGAAATAAAGGCATGACTGGCGGGGACTGTGAGTACAGTGGATTTTGGGTGGGGAAAGGGGACAGCGCCATAGGCGGTGAGCTGTATCCAACGTAAACGTGGTCGCCACTAAACCGGCACGAGCATGGAAGTTCTTTTGTCGAAGAGGACATCGTTAGGATTTGAAGGTGGCGGGCAAAAACAAAGCGAGGGAGGGCAAAACAAGAGGCTTCCTGCCTGACATATGACAAGAGAAATGTAAGCTGTGGGAAATCAGAAACCAGAACATCAGATCTGGTGAAGCAGCAAAGTTTGCATCATCCAGCCGGTCAAATCGAGCTGAAGCCAAAACAACAACTGCTGAGGCCTCGCGGCCTTGGACTATTGGGCTCATGGCCAGGGTCACAACAAGCGTATGTGTGGGTGATGAAATGGAGGGAATAGAAAAGCGGATAAATGGTAAATGGGATCTCAAAAACATGGTATACAATGAAGCTTTAGTGAATCACTTTTGTCGCCATTGTGGAGTCGGGCATAATTGAAGAGTTTGATGGTGGCAACACACCAGCTGGAACGCGAACTGTACAGAGAATGTTTGATTTTTTGTGGGGAACACAGACTGAATGTCCACCAAAATGGCTACATTCAAACGACAGGTTCAGTAGGCTGGAATGAATGTATCATGGAGGCGGCTGGGCTCAAGTAGAAAGTTTGTCGTATTTGCAGTTAATGGAACGTGTGTGCGAGAGGGCACAGTCAGGAGAAGGAACGGAATAGTTGCGGGTATGCTATCAAACTGGGTATAGCAGTGCCGTACCATCATTGGCTTTACATGCTTCAGTTTTTGGATAGCCCCGTGACGGACGTCACATTTATCTCATCTGTCACACTACAATCAGAACTAATACAACCTCGAATGTACACATAACTCTTCAAAATTCGTATGCCTTTCCTTGGACTTTGAGTAGCGTGTTCAGTGTCAAACGCACGTACTGAATTTTAGACAAACTGGTCCGTCATCTCGGAGGTCCTACCCACGTCAGTAAGTATATGTTTGATTTCCCTAAGCACGCGACCTCTACGTGCGTATACCGGTTTACTCTAGATCTCTTATACTATAATAGCATTTATTGGCAGACTCAACCCGTGCTTGATCGCTAGGCTAATTAGTACAAATCTACTCCTATCCTGTCTCATTTAGTCACATGGTGTTACCACCCTGATTGTGGTAAACGTTCAGTTTTTTTCCGTATTAATGCAATTTATCCTATCAGGTACATCCCCAAACTCACCCGGATTTACTGACCTCATCCCATTGCCTAGTATTCTCAGGCATCGAACTTCGGCAATACCCGGGTTGGACGCCCTGTTTGCTGTTGTCCACCCCACCTTGTCACTGATTTACATCCCCAGAGATCCCCAAAGGGACCAGAAAAATACCTGCGGTTTACGCTGGCTTCGTCCTACCTCCGCAGATTTCTTTGGCCGATCACAGAATTGCACATCCTAGCCCAGTCATCTCAAATATGACGTCCGTTACGGGGCTGTCCAGAAACCGAAGTACGTCAGCACAATGATGGCGCGGCATTGCCATACCCATTTTGATAGCACACCCGCAACTAAGCCCTTCCTACTCTTGACTATACCTTCACTCCAACTCGGTCCATTATCTCCAACTATAAACAGACTCATGCTTAATTCTGAATGTAATCTTATGATCATGCTACCCACCAGTTGGAATAAACATTATTATTATTGTCTTACACTGTGAGGGCAGGGTGCATACTAAAGAATGGAATGACTGGTCAGTTCATTCATAAACATCTGTGCCTATTCCTCCTCTCTGAAGATGAGAACGACGTCTGTGTATTCCATAAAGACCAGGTTTTCGTCAGATATTTGAAAAATGGGGGCAAGAAGGGGTTAGTTAGTCAGGAGTTGTGACCACTTTTTGCCCCTTTTTACTTCGGACCGCGGTCTAACTCACGTCACAATGCCTTCTAGAAGTCTGTCTGAGACTTCTCCTATTTTGAGTGTCGGATGTAGACACGGCTGTCTTATTGCCTCGCTTGAATAACAGAGACGAACCACAGTGCGCTCTCTCTCAAGAATATCCCTAATCCATGCTGGTATTAATTTGTGACGATTCCTTGTCATATTCTCACTACAATAACAACCCTAAACGACTCACCCAAGATGTTCATGTATGAGGCTGTCCACGGACCCAGGTACGGCGTTGCGATGACGGTACGGCACTACCATACCCAGTCTGATGGTTTGCCCGTAGTTCACCTTGTCCATAATATTTACCGGATGAGGGTGCTATGTGCACTCACAAAACCGCCACAATCCGTTTGATTTGTGCCAGGACTTGAAAGCACTGGCCACCCTATTGTGCTGTGTGCTTATTCTGTCCGTAAACAATACTTCTACCAACGTCACTATCGATGGCTTGGTATAGCCTTGCGTCTGATATAGCTCGTACTGACCACCATAAAAAATGCAAAAAACTTACTAGCTGTGACGAATTCCTTGACTTGGTTTTGCAGGACACCCGCCACAGCGATAGGAGACCTTTTCATACACAGGTCGCTAAAAGCTGCTCAATTTTGAGTTTGCGGCGACATAGAGGGTGTTACTATAGTTCTTCTTGTTTTGAGGTTATTTCCGAATGCAATGCAAAATAAAACACTTGAGGAAACCGGCTCTTGCACAAGTTTCCTTCCGGCATCAGAGATGCATCACGCGAAGCTGTTGGCAGCCAATAAAGTATAGATTCCGCGCCCATGGTGGACCTCGAGAAAGTTTAAACAACTTCCAACAAAACTGCGCCCGCATAAGAAGATCTCAAGGGACCGAATAAATGTAATCAAATGCTGAAACTTCATGTCAAAGTTTTCCTCCTCCGAACTATGGTTTCAGAGAAATTTTGGGTGTGCATCTAAGGCTCGGCCATTATCGCCCTTTGTGACCCTAGCCATTTACTCGACCGCCCAATGTCACTCATGGACAGCAACGGTTTGCTGTTTCGGTTCATGTCTGCTGGCGTCACCTTTGAACTAGTCGTACCACTTGCCCATTGTCCTCGTTTTTTCTTCGGTTCCCGTAGCTGCGGTGACACTTCATTTGATAAGCATGCCTCTTTGTTTTAACTTCCTCTCCATTGCCTGCCGCGTTGAAGTTGTAACGACCTGATGATGCCTCAGTCGGCATGCTCCCTACAGGTCGGGAAATAGCCCCATTATTATTAATATTATTATCACAAACTTTCGGTAATTTTGTTTTATTTTCCATGCCGGCTTAGGCTAGACCAAGCCTATTGTTCACTGTTTACGACTGCTGTATTTTTCGCGCATTCCCCAGTACCCGCCAATCCCATCGAGTCGTGCTTTATTATGACTGTAATTGTGTGATCATGTCTCACGGTATGCCATCCACTAGTTGGGAATACTCATTATTATTACTTTGATTATTATTATAAGGACCCAGTGGTGCCAACGCAATTGCGTTTCTTCAGCAGGAATGCATGTGGGACCCCGTCAAAGGCATACTGTATAGCCAAATAGACTGTAACTATGGTGTCTGTCATCATAGGTTGCTGTTAGGGTCTCAAAGAAATGAAACTGGCAGCCATTGTCGTATGTCTAAGATAGGAATCCATACTGTCGGCCATCTATGGCATTTGTAGCCAGGAGGAACCAGGTTAACGGGCCTTTGACCAGACTTTCACGGGTTTGCACTAAAAGAGGAGTAGTATGGGTTTCCCTGCAGTCAGAGGTAGTTTGTCTCAATCCGAACTTGAAGAACAGATTGGTTCCACTGGGATGGGACGATTTTCAGAGTTGATTGAGTGATTAAAAAGATTTACGACAAGGGTTTTGACATCTTGACCGTCATGTCTCAGGGCACGCGATGGCTTGTCGTTGCTCCTCCGCACGGCGGAATCCTTGAGGGTTTGAAGAAGAGTTGATACATCAGCTAGGGACGGTCGTGTTGCTAAGAGACGGGCGGTTACTCTGTTATGGAGATGTGAAATGTGCGGCGGGGATTGCCGGATTGAGTTTTTGGGGAGGGTATGTAGCAGCTGACGAAGTAAGCGTTCAAGTGTTCGGCTATATTGACAAGATGATGATGATGCCCATTCCCAACTAGTGGGTAGCATGCCGTGAGGCCTGATCACATGATTACAGTCAGAATAAAGCGCGACCAGATGGGATTGGCAGGTACTGGGGACTCCGCGAAAGAAGAAGGCAATCATGAACAGTGGGCGATAGACTTGTTCATGCCTAAACCGGCATGGGAAATGAAACAAGATTGCCAGGAGTTAATAATAATGTCAATAATTATAGGGTTATTTCTCAACCTGTAGGAAGCATGTCGATTGAGGCATCATCAAGTCGTTACAACCTGAACGCGGCAGACACCCACACAATGAGGAAGTGACAAAACTACCGTTAGTGAAACGCAGACAACTAACTGAATGACTGTGTGGGGTTCAGCGCCCACGGAATAGGCGGCTGAGTAATTTAGAGCGAGAAGGGTCCTTGGGAGTGGTGCTCTCTTCACGGAATCCGAGGGGTACCCGTAAGGACTTTCGGTTAGTTGAGATCTTGCTGATGAGGAGTATTACCTAGAAATACAGGGGTTTTCGATATTCGGTGTATTTTATTATCCAAGTCTTTTAGTAAATTTTATGCCGAGAGTTACCGGGGGGAAATTTTATTGGGAGAAGCAAGGTAAAGAGAGTTCAGGAGGTTTTGGCGGAAGATGTCACAAATGCGTTGGGTTTTTGTTGAGGGAAAGAAGTCGTTCCAGTCCCGAGAGGCGAAAAAAATGGAAAAGCCAGCAAAATAGCTGGAGACAGGAAGTAAAAGGGAGGGGAAACCGGAGGAACGGTGCGCCATACCTGACCGTGTTGCACGAAACGACCTAGTGATCGCTTACTTAGAAGCGTAAACTGACTGCGGCCATAGCCAGATGAACGTCATTTGAGAATATTAGGTCTAAGGTATGTAGGCCACGAGTGGGGCTGCCTACAACCGTGGACCAACCCTCTACGCTAAGTTGGGCAAGCAGCGAGGCATAACCAGTAGGGCCCAGAGTGGGAGACCAGGAAATATCCGGTGGGCCGAAGTCACCGAGCACAAATTTAGACGAATGGGGAAAGATATGTGCAACGGAGATAATACTGGACAATTCTGCTATAGAAGCGGGGGAGGGGGCGGTGGTAGGTAGATATGACCTACTAGAACAAGCCGTTTGGTCAGTTCTGTGGAGATCCAGATGGCCTCTAGTATTCCTTTCTGGGCTGGAATCATCTATGGGTGTTGCACGAAATTCCGATTTGGAATAGATAGCGCAACCTCCACCCCTTGATTTTCCCGTCACAGCGGTGGATATTATAACCTGGGGTTGAAACAGCCTGTCTGATGTTTCGACTGACAGCCATGCTACAGTCATACAAGTCGGAATTGGTCTTGCAGCGGCGACAATGGCACGGAGATTATGAGCTTTTGGCAGCAGTGAGCGAGCGTTAAACAACGCTCTCGATAGGTCCATTTATGAGACACCATATTGATTAGGAATTTACTAACCACGCTTGCGGTGGAGTTCGGTATTAGAGGGAAATGCGTGGGTTCGGTAAGGGTGGATGAAACATAGTTGACTAGGCGCGTGTCCGGAATAGGCCAAATTGTATCCAGCTCTAGGGTAGGGGCGAATACTGGGTGAAGAAGTTTTGAATCCACGGCAGAAGGTAGAGCATGAGGTTCATGATGAAGAAGAGAATATCTCTGAAAGAATGGTGGGCAGTTGGTGGGGTTTGGCAGTTGGGAATTGTACTGAGACGCGAAATCATTCGCATCGTTAGATGTAGAGAGTGATCTGGTGCAGAAAGAGTCGAAGGGTGTGGGGGGATGGGTGGCATCTGAAAATGGTCTACAGTTAGAACGGAATTTGATGAGCAGGATGGTGAAAGCGCATAAGGGTCTGAGCTGGTCATCGATATTTGCGGATGTGAGGTTTCACCAAGCCCGCGGTGCGTGTGGTTTGACGTTCTTGTCATGCTATCATGGTGAGACCGGGGCAAAGTATACTCATCTTACTTGTCTACTTATCTTCTAGACACACGGGCACACTTGTGTCCCCAATGCTGGCCACTTGCGTCGTTATGTGAGTGAACTACAGACTAACGAAACAGCCGCATACTTACGCTGGTTTTTCCATGCGCCTTGTACTATATCATCGTTAAGTTATCCAGTTCAGTCTACCTCTATTCTGGCTTATTTGTTCACTGGCTATTGTCACTTATAAACTGTGGAGTATTTTCTCTTAGTGGACCCTATCTCATTTTATACCTCTTCACACTCACCAGGTTTTACTTCTTTTACTCAGTTCTCTCCTCTTTCCAAGCTTCAGTCGCGGCAATGGCTGACTCAAAATCCTTTTAAGCTGGCAATCCATCCCGGTTTACTTTCATATGAACCACCAATTTAAACTAAATCACCTGTCGGCTTTGTTTTTACCTTAAGTCACCCCTTGGCCAACTCAAAACCACGCTGCTTACAGAATTGCACGCCCCTAGGTCGGTCACCACAGGCATGTCACCCGTCATGGAGCTGTCCAGAAACCAGAGTATGTTAGTGAAATTAAGACACGGCACTGCCGTACTCAGCATAACATAACTATGCTGCACAACTATGCTCTCCGTACGGTGAAAGTTCTCCAGGCCACTCGTAAACCCTAACATAAGGAAACACCAAAATGTTTACCTGCGCTCGACCGCGTCTGTGACGTGTTCGTCTTAATCCACTGAACCCTTTTCTGATTTAACCATTTTGTTGCACTTTCGTTTTGATTTCTACATAAAAAATTAATGCTCTTGTCTACAGTGCGCGTTTCGTCATGCGCGGTATCATTGACTCGTTCTCCCAAGGAGCTTTTGCACCCAACTTCGCTTCAGTAGCGCAATCAGTGAGTCTGTAAAGTTTTACCGTACACGGCGGTTCTGAGTTTCAAGCGTCTCTTTATCCCTATTGCGAATGCCTGCACTTCGTCCACCCCGCTTACACTTTTTTGAACCCTTCTCATAAACTCTGTGGTTTATATTCTCTGGCTACATTGTTCCGCATCTTCCTAATTGTGTTGCTGCCCGCCAAATCTAAATTGCGATGGCCTGATTATGCCTCAATTTATTGCGTTCCCTATGATGCAAGAAAAAACCTTACTAGCTGCAGTTTTCTGCCCTTGACGCCCAAAATATTAAATTGGTGCTAGATTTGGACATGAATCCCTGTGAACCGGATATTGCCAGTTTGGTTGCCTTTCGAAATCAACGAGCTGTTTAACCGGCCTGGCTTTCCCCCGACCGGATAAAGTATCTGGTCGCTGGAGTTCTTTTTTAATTCACAAGCCGCAATTATGACTGCTTGGTGGCACGCCACCTTGGAGATCTGGCAGCATGCACGAAGGACCAAAACCTCGTGTGGTGGTCGGTACGTCCTGCAGAGAGGATCGCCCTTTTGCGTTGCGCCATGGTGCGTTCGTATATCCGCAGTTCCTCCAGTAGCACGGGCGCTTCGCCTATCGCCAGCGGTTCTGAGCATGGGCCTTTAATTCAGGCAATCAATAAAAGAGCACCGTTGATTTCTGTTTGTTGCTGCTGGGTTGGACTGGTCACGGTTGTGCCGTTTAACTGGCCAAGCTATAAACTACAAACGATGAAGAAAACTCGGCTTTCGACTGCTTAAGAAAAAAAAGAAATTCGTACAAAAACACAGATGGGATGGCCCGAAGACTCTGTGATGCCCATGACTTACATCGACGTGCAAAGCTGTAGCTGCTTTCGTCATAATTGGGGTTATAGCGCACCAGAGCGCACTTAGTCAACCAAACAAAGCAAACGCACCCACATACTACTCCCAGGTGTGAGAAATACAATGAGAAATAGGATGTGAAATGTATGTATACAAGGGTTCCAAATCCTCCACTCCCAGCATGCAAGACCAGTGCCCAAAGACTATTTACTCGCCATGCACCACCTGTTACCTTGAAGCTGATACCAATGCTTCGGGGACAAGTGACTATTTCTCTTACACTTACTTACTCTCCTAGATTATGGTGCTCCCATCTCATGTGATAAATACCAGATAAGCCAGCCCGTCATCTCCTAAGTCCACCCCGACAGTCTTTATACGTTTAATTTCCCAAACCCACTACCTCTCTGCGAGCTTATACCGGTTTGCATTAGATTTCTTGTACTTTAATATCATATGTCAGCTAACTCAACCCTTGCTTGGTCCCTAGTCTGCTAAGTACAAATCCACCCGTACCCTAATAGCGGTAGATGTCAAGTGCTTCTCCCTCTCCACATATATATATATAAGTATATATATCGATGCATATTATCCCGACTGACGTCTCCTGAAGCTCACCATGCTTTGTTAACCTCATCCCATTCACTCGTCTTCCCAAGTTTTGAAATCCGGCCATACCAGGTATGGACGAGCCAGTTGGCTGTTATCCACGCTCAGAGAATTGCACATCTAAGCCCAATGACCTTAAATGTGGCGTCCGCTACAGGGCTGCCCGGAAACCGAAGTATGTCAGGCCAATGATGGCACGGCACCGCTATACCCAGTTTGATAGCACACGTGCAACTGTTCCCTTCCAACTCTCGGCCGTACTCTCTCGCCCACTAGTTCCATTAACTACAAATACGAATAAGCTTCTCACATGGCCCCAGCTGCATCCATGTTAAGTTCATTCCAAATTGCTGAACCTGTCGCTCAAATTTAGCCATTTCGGTGGATTTTCAGTCTGTGCTCCATACAAAACTCAATAATTTTCTACACAGTTCGCGTTCTGGCTCATGTGTTGCCACCGTCTTACTCTTCCAGGGAACTAATATGCCCAACTCCACAACGGCGACACCAGTGCGTCTCTACCGTTTCACTGTACACCATGTTTCTGAGATTCCCGTTACCATTTATCCCCTTTGCTAATCCCTCCACTTCATCATCCCCACTTACGCTTTTTGTGACCCTGGCCATGAGCCCAACAGTCTAGGGCCACGAGGCCTCATCACTTGTTTTAGGCTTCAGTTCACTTAGACCGGCTGGATGACGCCAACTCCGCTGTCTCACCAGATCTGATGTTCTGGTTCCTCATTGTCCGCAGTTTTCACTTCTCTTGTCATATGTCATGCAGGAAGTTTCTTGTTTTGCCCTCCTTCGTTTTGTTTTTGCCTGCCATCTTCAAATCCTAACGAGCTGACCTTGCTCGATGTTCTTTCCAAAGAAGAGCGTAATAACGGTTCTTCCCTGCTCGGGCCCGTTTGGTGGTGACTACGTCTACATCGAATAAACTCCACCGCCTATGACGCTATTTCTTTTCCCAAAACCCCCTATGACCACAGTCCCGCCAGTCATGTTTTCATTCTGACTGGAACCTTGTGATCATGCCTGAATTCATGACCCCCACAAGTTGCCACATCACTAGGGAGTTGTTGGAAAACGTAGGAAAAGTGGGTGGCTTGGGAAACGATACGTCTTTTAATGCAAACCGCCTCTACCCGGTGGAACCACATCCTGGGATTTCGGGGATTTTAATCTGGTAGACGGATGCTAATTCCATTCTCGACTAAATCCGATGTATCAAAGTGTGTATCCATAATGACCGGGCAAAATTTAAAAGCTATGACGACTTGAAGTGAAAACTTATAAAGTCCAGAAAGACTCGGGCTCAGCATATTTTTAGTGGTCTGGCTACCTAAAAGCTATTTTACCAGGAATGCGTGACTAAGAAGAAAAAATAATAAAGCTAGATTGATTATACAATGATAATTATGTTAGATAAAACAGACTCTTTAAAACGGTTCGTCGTTGGCCCAGGTCAGAGAATAAATACCAATCCAGGGGTCTTCTGACGAACAGTTCTCACATATAACAAGATCCGAAAACAGGGCGAAATGTTTTGATACCTGAGTTAGCACATAAAACTCACGAATGACCGCTGTAAGTGCGAACGAACCCAGAAGAGGGAGTCGAATCACGTGACCACGTTTGTATTGCGTGAAGCTGTACAAGTGCGCTTTTTTGTAGTTTTTCGTATTCAAACAGAAAACGTGTATGCAATTGACAAACATACGTTATGTTATAATGGAAGCAAAAGAATCATGCAAAGCACCACAACTGTTGGTGGCGAAAGTTGTGCCAGGTCATGGAATAACGGCTATGTTTCAATTCACTTTTAGTTAGGGCTATTTTAAACTAGCTTCTACGGCGGAATCACCAAGGGTAAGAGGGTGTCTTTAGCGCCCATACACAGTCAGCCGCGTTTAAAGTGTATGTAACGGCACCGCTGACAACGGACCAATAGCAGACACTAGAGCATGGTTAGCCGTCCCGTCAGTATTATCGACCAATCAGAGCTCCAACTGGTGAGCCACCGGCCTGTGGCCCAGCCCCTCAACCAATCACACGGGGCTTTGGCTTCCGACGGTTGCAGCTCCCGTCAGCGAGTAGGAACGATATTCCGTAGCATTGCCCTAAGTAGGCTAGCAGAGAAAGGCTACCAAGTGTGTCCCATATCCAAATATTTCAGCGAAGCGCTCGATAGTGAACCAGGGCACAATTGCAACCTTGCTCCAGGGCGGGAGTTTGCCTTGGTCATGGGTACGTCGTTCAAACTGGAAAAGCACTTCTACCTGATGTTTCGTCAGTCGTTTGACGAAGGCAACCCTCCATCTGCTTGAAAGGAAGCGACTATCACGCCAATTTACAAAACTGGTAACCGAGTGTCGTCCGGTAGCTACAGGCCTATTAGCCTCACTAGCGTACCGTGATGGGACGCATTCTGAAGCGAACCATCCTAGATCACCTTACTACCAACAATTTGATATTCCCGGTTTGACATGGATTCCTCCCAAACCATTCCTGTTTGACGAACATTCTCGTATTTATGGACAGCTTAATCCAAGCTAAGGACGAGGGACTCATCAGATGCCATGTTTTTCGCCATTTTTTTCCTATCCGATAGAACTTTTCTAGTGAAAGCAAGCTCGACCTACTCTTCTCCGACGCCGGTCTCTATCGGAGTTCCCCAAAGCTCCGTTTTGGGACCACTGCTGTTTCTGATCTACGTCAACGATCTTCCAGGCGTCCTTTGAAGTTCATGTCTACTTTTTGCGCATGACTTGAAATCCTGGAGTTCAAACGCCAATGTCCTCCAAATGGATGTAGTCACTGCAAAGCAGTGGTCGTTGGACTGGTTCCTTCTGAATGACAAAAAGTGCGTCCATATTTCATTTGGAGGAGACTCAGTGAACGCCTTTGTCATGCATGGTGAGAAAGGGCCAGAATACATTACGAGGATAGATTCCAAAAAGGATTTGGGTATCTGGTTCTCTTCAAACAGGTCCTTCTCACTGCACCATAAGAAATTGTCTCAAAAGGCATTCGCCGTTCTACGGATGATTCGGCGCACCTCCCACGGACTTCCCACATGGACTTCCAAATATGCCAACTAAGTTGTCTATTCAGGACGCAACAAGAAAGTAACTCTCACTGGGCGTGTCCAACGAGCTGCTACGAAAGTGGTTGCCGGCCTTAAATCCGTGGACTATGAAACGCCTCTCAAGTTACTCAACCTCTTTCCCCTCCTCCGAGGAGACATAATTCTTACTTACGCCCTCTTTGAACAAGTTTTGGCCAACAGATTTTTCACCGTTGACCCAGCTAACACAGGGGACCTGATAAGATCTTCAAGCTCAGAGCGCACACTTTTATTAGGCAAAATTTTTTCTCATTTCGGGTAGTTTGTATGTGGAATAACCTTCCTCCGATCTTTGTCCACGCTTCATCTAGTACCCAGTTCAAAACATTGTTAGGCGCATTTTTATGCGAGTCCTGGTGATAGCAAGCTTACTGTCCCGCGCCGAGAACTTGAAGAACAGTGCTATACCCTTTTTTCGCTTGTACCTTTCAGGTGAACCGCAGCCGCCGAACGACAAGAACAAAACTCACCCTGTAAACTTGGGCGATTCTGTGTATCAATCCGTGAATCAGTGAATCCCGAAAGCAGGGTCAAGTTGAAGGGACAATTTTCTGAACGACCACCCTTTGAAAGCGAAGTTCCTCATAGGTACAGACTGGCGCGCACTTTGTTCAGCATTCATGTAAATCGGCTACTTCAAAAACTGAGAAAAAACTCCACAATGTTTGCTGAAGTCTTTGAGTCCTGTACCCTGATGAAAAAGTATGCGGGATCTCTTCACAGTATGTTAGATGGAGCGAAGCGTGGACGTCGTCAAACTACCTATAAACTCAGTTAAGTATCAACAACACTCTATGGACAGAACACCGTATCCCATAAGTGACAGACTGGTACCACCAGAGTCCGGTGTTTGACATGGTTACACATAGTGGTCTTAAGACGTAGGCATATACTTCCAGGTCTGCAGCAAAAGTTCGCAGAATTTTGCCGACCCAGAATCGATTCTCCTACAAACTAAACAACTGTACCGAGACTGCTGACGACATCCAGTGGACCAGTCATGAAGTGTCGAGCACCTGTGTACTTTCCTTTATTCCTTTTACGAATGACGAGTATTTACATTGGAACTCACGCCGAGACTAGCAGCCAGAATGGTGCCGGGTTCAAGAAATTTCAGTTAGATTGACTTCTTCGAACCTAACTTAGTTGCCCTATATTACCGACGTAATCTAAGATTTTACTTAGGGTCTTGAGAGTGGAAGCTTCCGGTTGTAGAGTTCTTCAATCAATCAAAGGCGACGATCACTTGAGGAGACAAGTCCAGGCCAAAATGCCCAGTCTGCGAAAGGTACCAACGATTTTGTGCCTCTCTCCCAAGACATGAATTTGTGGAACAGTCTTCCTGACGTTGTTATGGGCCAGTTGTTTGGGTCTTTTAGACGTTTGCTTGATGCGCATCTGTGGGAGAGGCCTTAGACTTGGAACTACGGTCCTAAGCCATGAGGGGTCCATCCTGCACACCATCACAGCTACTGTTTGGTCCAGTGTCAATGCAGGACTAGACTGACGCAGACTTCCTGGCTAAAAAACAACTAAATGCTGAAAAAATGAAATCGTTCAGTTGTAGGAAGCCTCCGATACCTAGCTGCCATGTTACTATGTTAGGTACTGCCAGGTTACCCAAGCCTAGACAGGGGTAGTCGAACTAGATATTAACAAATCTACAGCACAACGTCCAGCGCATCCAGCATCTAGCATCTCCAAACATTTAACCGCCGATGTCTCCGTAGCATAGCAAGAGTTAACTGGCTGTAGTGAGTACGAAATAGGGGCTACCCAAGTGGACCCCTGGTTACTACTCAGAATCGTTAGAGCAGCAGATTAAACTCATCTAGTTGAGGCAGTTGCGGTATGCATCGCCTATGCTCCACCAAATCAAAAGTTCTTTATTGCTCCAAACGACTGTTGGCGCAAGGTTCGCAGGAGACAGGCCATGACATGGCAACCTGAAGTGAAATTGGCTACACCAAACCTAAGTGTTGTAGGATCTTCGAACATTAAAATATTGTGGTGGCTTTCTTCTTACATATGTAGGCTGTTCTGATCGCCGCTGCCTCCCGGTTAGGCTTTTGGGTCACAAACTTTGCTTGAGGACCCTATTCATCATTCTATCTAGGTCTGGACGCCCTGACATTATCCCAGTCCACATACAACCGTGAGTTTCACATTTAATCTTGCAATAACTCCGTAGGCCCATTCCTAAGGACTGCCAGAACTGCTCATCGCCCATTTCCGCTAGCTGAAATACTTGCGGTTTACTTGGCCCCCACCACCACAGACGCTTCCAAATCATCCTTCAAAACCCGTCGCTCAGTATGTCAGACATTTATTAACGTTCTTACTCTGAAACAAGCTGGGCAACAGACTAGATAGTCGTCGTTCAGCTGTACCACCCTTTCGGTATCTAGCTGCCATGCTACCCAGAGGAAGCGCGAGGGCTGGGATACTGCCAGGTTGCTCAAGCATAGACAGAGGAAGCCGAGATGCAGAGGCCGCGCTCGAACCATAGATCTCCCGCTCAGTAAATTTCGCGCTCTTACCGCTGAGTCATCTCGCCCAACAACAGACTTTTCTTGAATGTACTCTGTACTCACTTTGTAGTGGTATATACTGTCTGCGGGAGGACGTTCAAGACCCATGTATGCTTGTTAAACTGACCTTCGCTCGTTTCTGGTTCTTTTGCGATTGGTGTTGTTCCAAGCCACCGAGCTGAGGGGTTTCTGGTTGAGTGTTTGTCCGTTGATGGTCGCATCTGTGCGGTTCGCTCGGCAACGTCAATGAAAGTATTCCGTGGAGGCTCCAATAATCATTGCCTATTAATCGCATCTATGCTTACTCCTCAATAAACCATAGCTCTGATGCGCCCAAAGACAGTTTTTATGACGCCTTGAGCGTCTCGCTTCACTTTTAATGTGTCCGATGATCCTGAAACAATCTTTCCTCGTATCTACGGTGTGGGATTTGCACTCAGCCCCAAGGGTGAAAACGCCTTACTAGACTGGATCCCAGTAATCAGTCGCCTTTGCGCTGTGTGGTTGTCCGGCTCAATTAAGATTAACGCAGGTCGATGCGGTAAACAGTATTTATTTGTCGTATCATACGCATACGCCCGACAGACTGCAGTTCTGAGACTGAGAAGGACGGGTTTTATCAAGATCTGTCACGACTGCTTCAGTTAGCAAGAACGACGGATATAATAATCCTGGCGGATGATATGAATGCCAAAGTTGACGAATACGCCAGGAAGAAGCACGGTTAGGTGGTAGATTCCGAGTCGTTGCTGAGCGAACGGATAATGGGGAGCGACTGCTTCAGTTGCATGTTCTAGCCAGTACAATCTTCCAGCACAAACACACATCGGGTTACTTGGAGGCCACGAACCGCAAGACATTCATAGACTCATTTGGACCATGTGAATATTATTCACCGATGGAGAGCCTCAGTTGAAGATTGTCATTCCTTTAGGGGTACGCAACTTGACTCTCATCATGCCATTATGCGAGCGCGCGTATCACTTCGCTTTCCATCAGCGGTAGAGCGGTTCCATTAACCAACCAACAAGTTTCAATAGCTCAAGAGTATCGAGCTGGCCTAGCCAGAAAGCTACTGGAAACGCAGTCATGCGGACGACGATTACTTGGGGTTCGAATGGAACCGGGTTAAAGGAGCAATGCTCTCAGCTGTCAAAACTGGTTGTCCAAGCCATGTGGCTCGACTAGATGAACACTGGATGTCGTAGAGATCAGAAGATCTTACTGCTACCAGAAAGGCCATACTGGCAACTAGCGACTGTGATGGCGTATGCAGATCCCTCAACATCAGATAATCAGGAGCTTGAAGAATGGCGGAACGCTGGTAGATTTCGAAGACCAAGCAAATGGAGGAGGTTTCCGCTGCCGGCAACGGCGGCGCTGTTTCAACTGATTTGATCAACCGGTCAAAGGAAGTCAGGTGTCAGTGAAACAATATGCGACCATGTCCCGCCAATAACATTTTAACCCCACGCGATTTCCGGATGTGTTATTTCCGTGAGAAAGTGTAAATGCCATTCTCTTGACCGTTTTCCCCAGGGTTACAGGATTTAGTTCTAATAGATCCTCACTTCAGTTCACCTTCCACTGTCACCGTTCTCTTATACGACAGTTAAGCGCCAGAATTAGCTGGTTGTGCGTCGCTGTCCCCTTTGATTATGACGCTGGAAAGTGCACTTTCACAAATATGACAAACTTTTCCTGACAGTCTGCACCTCTTTTTCATTTCCCTCGCTTCGACATGGTTCGACTGGTACAATATTCTTCCAGTCGCATACAGCCGCCAAATACAATTCCTATTATGGAGTTCCAGATAATTGGAACGTATAGCCAGCTATATGCAGTCTTTCCTGACCAGTTAGTCGGGTTTCTCTGATGGCATCTTAGTCGAGCCGACGGCTTGGCGACAAATACCGTATACATTTCTAGTCGTTCGCTTCCGTTCACTTTAAGGAGGATTCTAACGTCTCTTGTATCTGGCCAGATCCGACATTTTTTTCGTTCGGTATCACTAGCTTGAATAGTCTTCGAATTTAAATGCCCTTGTTTTTATCCTTCTCCGGAACGGTCCGGGCCATAGTTTGACGGTTAGTTCCATTTCCTTGATAGCTTATTTAGAGTCGTCTGTTCAATACTCCAACCCGTTTGGCTGTGGGATAACTGGTCTAGTCCAAGGGCGCAGTGAATAAGGTACAGTTGTCTAACCCATGATACTGCTACACATATCAGATAGGTTTTCTGTCACACCTCACTCTTGGTTGTTATAAGTATTTTGACTACATAAGATAATTCGTCGGCGTTCGTTTGAACCTCCTGGCAATTGGAGCTTTCGGATTATTGAGTTGACCTTTTCTGATCCGTTCCTTTTCTGGAACAACAGATTCGTTGTTCCTGTGTATATCAAGGTACTCGTAAACTGAAGAAAACACTGTACCGTTCTGATTTTTGTGCACACTACGATGCTTCGTACTACCAATTCTTGCATCTCTTTGTTAGGTTGCTCTCCACTAACCTTGGCGACATAGCAAAATCTTGAAGAATTTACTCTCAGCCAATGCACTTCGCACGTGCAATGCAGATCTGAACTTCACCGACAGCGACAGGTTGATAGCTTTTGGTCAGGTTGTGTGACTGGTTGGCGTTCGAGTATGACTGGCTAGTCAACAATGGTCGAGTCATGGAACGTTTGCACACAACTAATGCATGACGTTGTGTCACTTTAAGATCACTGCATAATTCGGTTAAACTTCTCTTTATTGCCAACCCAAACGAATCCCCTGGTGGGGCAAGGATGTATTGTGGATACGGAAGGCTCAAGAGACGGAGGAGACTAGGGTAGTTTGAACTGCATGGAGGCTGCTTCGGTTAGTCGATAAGACAACCCAAGAGGTCATACATCTCGCTTTGTAACAGATCGTTCCTGCTGTCTGGTCCTTTGTGTGCTTGCGGTTATTTCTTACTGATTTTCTTACCGTTGGATCAATTAACCATATTGCATATTATTTCAGCAATGGAGGTGGTTGCTCAGGGGTTCATCCCTAGTCACGTACCACTCTCGAAGTTGTGCTATTTTCCACCACTTAATGCGGTTGTGGGCGCTTCATCTGCTGGCTCACTATATCTATTCGATGGTTCCAGTGGACGACTAATTAGGAGTATCGAGAAGACCACTTTACAACCAGGTAAGCTAAGATTATTCGAATTTAAAATCTCTGTTAGATTATGAAACGTATTTGACATATTTCGCCACAAGGGAATCTTTGGTTATTACGCGTGGCCACTTGTTCAACGCAAGATCTCATTACACAGACATCCTGTTGTTGGACGATATACTTTGTGAACCGGTTCAGAACACAAAGGACATAGTGACTCTGGAGTTCAATGCTGAACAAGCGACCCTTCTCGATACCATTTTAATGTCAGACCTGGGGCAAGTTTCGGTTTTAAAAGAAAACGGAGTAACTATAACGTACAATAATGCAGGGACCGTTAGAGATGCGAAGGTATGCCTGCTGTGCATTGTATTCTAATATTTATCGATTAGTGGAAGACGTTGACAATCACTGGCACGCATTCAACCCTTACCCAATGGGTCCACTGGATTCTACTTCACGCCACATCAGACGATCACCTCCCCGTGTCCAATTTGATGTCGTCCACGGATAACCGCCTGGTCAGATTACTCATTTCTGACGAGCTACTGATCGCAAGTATCTACTTTTCATCATCGCGTCATATGGATGTGGAAAACTACCGACGTTTGACGTTTTGTAACTGGCCGCATACCAATTATCGGTACGTATATTTTCCACCTTTGGTACCGAAGTTTGACGTGTCAACGTCTCATCGTTACACCTTTTGTATTTTCCAGGCGCCAAGTTATAATGTTCTTTTGAGCTATCTAATGCGTCTGACCTCACATTTTTCCGTTTTTCACCTAAGCATTTGATAGTCAATTTTCTGGAGCCGAAATTTGACTACAACCAAAAGTGTTCTCCGTCGGATCACGGGACAATATTCTTATCTTTCAGCTGTAGCACCCTTCCGGTGCCAAACTGCCATGCCAGAAGGAAGCACGAGGGCTGGGATACTGCCAGATTGCCCAACCCTAGACAGCCTCCGGGCAGAAAATTCGCGCTCTAACCACTGAACCATCTGGCCCCAGTCAGCCATCTCAGCCAAAATAGGTTGATAGTAAGCATTCGGCTTGTGGGACGTGATCCGCACTGATGTTAGACTTCCATCTCATCTGCTTTCACTCTAGTGCTCCATAGGTAGTGGGCTAACAATATATTAGCCTAATGCCTTGAGGTCCATGCCACGTGCGAGGTTGTCTCAAAGCTGTACGTCTTTTTTATGACCTAATGGAAGATACAATATGTTCTGCTCCTGTCATCTCTTCCTTCGCCTTATGTGTGCATTTTTTGTGCAGGTTGTCCAATCCATAAACCCTTCTCCGTGTAATAATAAGTTCTCTTGATACTATGCTACTTGATGTTCATACGATCTGTGCGTGAGACACCTCTTGATTTGTGTTAATACCGTAAACAAGTATTAACTGAGCCTGAATTCTTAGTCGCACATCACTTCTTATGCATTAAACATTCTTCTAACGAAATGACTTCAAATATTCATTAACTGGTGCGTTTCAGTTACTACACTACCGATGTGGTAGGTATCTTGGAAAATGCAAGGCACACTCAACACATCTTAGTGACATTACCGGTGGTTAGTCGTCAGTCCAGAGAATTACTGCTCACGTAATGTTCCTGAATATAAGCAGCAACAAGATTCGAATTACCCTTCATTCCAACGGCTTCTGATTTAACCGCTTACCTCTTTTTTATTGTTCCTCTTCGTGCAGGTGGACTACCCCAGAAGCTATGGCGCAAGCGGGTTTCTATCACTTGACGCGGAGATGTGGTGATCAGGTCCTGTGTTTTGTATGTTACGTCTGTTTGACTCACTGGGAGCCCACTGATGAACCATGGAGTGAGCACAGCAGGCATGCTGGCAGCTGTCCTTTCATTCAGTCAAAACCCACCAGAAATGTGACTACTGAGGGTATGCAGTTATTTGCCTAGTTACTTTTGACTATTTTCCGTTGTCATCTTTGCTTCACGCTACTCTACGTAGGTAGTTTCTTCTTATTAGACAGAAGAAAGTGATGGTGGAGACAAAAATTCATTTTCGATTGTTGTGCTAAGTTTTGACAGTTGGAAAGTAATCACGTGTATGTAACAAGTCGAGCTCTTTTCAGGCTGTTTCTGCTAGGAAAGATAGTGAACTCCGTGAAGGTGTTTGTCTATAGCCTGTGTGTACATTGCTTCGTTACTAGAGTTCCATAGGTTGCGTGACTCATTGCTAACACCAGCGACAAAGCTCATAAACTTAGTGAAAACCTGAACGGTTATTACATAGCTCAGTCATAGATGGCTGTTTTGTGTGAGCTACAGCGCGAAAACCGATCTGCTTAGGGATTTACTACTGTAGAGTACGCAATAAACTTTGCTTCACTGTTGAGTCTGAGCAATCCATGATGTTGAAGTGGAATGGTGGAATGGCATAGTTATGCATCATCCGAACATCTGCTATTAAGAATACTCTCCAGTTATCGACTTTTAACCCTTTGAACGCACAAACATCTCTCCGGAACACTTTGATTTGACGATTCGCTACCTATCAAGCGTGAAAGCTAATCACCCACCACGCCACCCTGGATTGTTTAAATTTGAGGCATGTTTCTAAAGTCCCTTCGTGACAGCAACTGCTTTACTTGCCTTCTGTTCTTCAAAGGCCAGCAATTAGACCTAGGTGCGTTGGTTCATCGTTCGTAGTGGTTGGGGCACACCAAACATTTGTACTGAATTCCGCAGCTGTTTTTGCAACTCCTTCATACAGAAGCTAAACTGAGTTCCTAAAAGGCTTTTTGGTTGATTTAGACAAAACTTTCACTGGCTTGGTCTCACGTGAGCTTATTTTTACTTGTTTTTGTATGTTAAAGATGGGTCGACTGTGATAATGCGACACATCAGAATGAAGTTTATGAAGCGGCACAAGACTTTTCAGCGAGTTCATAAGTAGGACCGGAAGTGCGACTGACAGGAATGATCGTTTTATGATATAGCCTTTTCATGTTGAAATATCTCATCAAAAACGCTCATGTCCATTGCCTAAAACTCACTTCCTGAGCACACAGCGCTTAATTTGACGAAACGTCCATGGTTTTGTACCTTGGTAACGACGCCAGTTTGATTGAGAAGTATAACTACACACACCTACTGCATGTGTGCACAACTGGAACTCACATTCACATCCTCACCGCAACTGATGCCGTTTCGTTTGGTATTCCTCATCCGGTCTATTCTTTCTGTTTTTATTTAGAAGCCCGCTCCAGCGAACCGGCACGCAAACAAACAATCTCAAATTCTCCAGTGAGTCTGTTGCGTATTTTCCCAGTGGTACCAGTCACACAGGTTATTTGTGTACTCTTTAGGCGTTGGTTGCGTAGCCCTCACATAACTGTTGAATGTTGACACATCGCTTGAGGTTTCTAGTGTCGACGCTTGGGGGACCCTGCCACATAAACGTCTATGTTCCCGTAGACTTATACTGGAATCGAGGTAATCGAGCTCGAGATAACTCAGTGGTTATGGTGCGAACTTACTGACCGGAAGGTGCATGGTTCCAACTTGGTTTCTGCATCTCGATTACTCTTGTCCAGTCTTGGGCAGCCTGGCAATATCTCAGCCCTCCTGCTCCCTTCAGGTAGCATGGCAGCTAGGCACATCTGAACGATTTATTTCGATTTACACTGGAATTGTTATGAAGGGAAGAAAGCATATATACCATCCAAATATATGCGTCTGTAATGGGATTTCTACTTCGCAGACATTCAGTCAGAATCTTACGATTTGTCCGCAGGACTTGTTTGGAATCACCACCCCTCTGCACTTCCCGAATTCTAGAGAAATTCGATCCCGCTATGATTTTGAACATGCTACATTCGGCCACGAGTTTCTACTCAGTAGTGTGGTTAACTCATATCTAGATAGGATGTATCGCCGTTGTCCTTCAGTCAATCAGTTCATGTCACATGCTGTGGTATTAGCTGGCTCCTCCAGTGACGACTTCTTGGATAGATGGTCTGTTCAATTTGTGGCATGTTCCCACTTCTGACCCACCTCCGTGTGGTCTGCAAGCAACGAGAATGGTACTTCTTGGCATTACCTATCTACAATGAGTGCTACTCGCAAGCTACTTGCAAGCACTGTGCGACCGTATCTCTCTTACTCTTTCTCTGCAATGTGGAGTTTTTCTATGTTATAGAATACTTGCTGTCTCATTTTTTGATATGACCATATCTCCTCAAAAGCATCGGGGCTCTGGATTCTCATTCGGGATGATTGAACCTGTGGGGTCCACGTGTGTTTTCTACCATAATCTCCTACTTTATGAAGCTATCTTTCACAAGCACATAGGTCAAGTTGATGTGCCATGAACGATCGACAAAACATGTCCCCAAAATGTGGTGAAACTGAGCACATGTGACATCTCTGTTACCACGACTTTGCAACTGAATGTTCTACAGTAACTTATGAGTAGTTTACGGTTATTGTTAGAGATACAGAGCCCGTATTAATCTTTCGAGTTCGTTCAGTTCCCGTCATTCTGCATCCACGGGGAATCTTACTAAGTTGTTCTAACCCCGACCTCTGAACCTCGACTTCCCCTGTCTAGGCTTGGGCAACCTGGCAGAATCATAGCCCCCGTGCCTGGCAGCTAGGCACCGAAAGAGTGTTACAGATGAACGATTATCGTCATTCTCTTTTTTTGTCCCGTGTACTATAGGAAAATAATCAGATTTGTCATCATGGCGCGCAGTCCCTGACTAAGGATAGTATTCGCCACAAGGGTACCACATATACGTCGCTGGTTTTTGTTCGGATTGCGCTGAACATCGATTGCATTCCACATTTTTCTGCCGTCAAGAAAGCAGCTTCTGTCAATGTTGCTGCTTCATGGTCCCAGGCTACATCACTCCCGCACTTTGTACTATTTTTACAGATATCCGTTCTGAGTAGCACAGCTTCAAAGGATTTCATCGCCACTTGCACGCTAACTGGTGATGTTACCATTTGGGACGTGTCCTCGTTCAACCGCGTAAGTTTACTTCATATCCGAGGTAGATCCTTATGCATGCAGACGCTTGCGGTAGAATCTGATAATATGCCAATCAAAGATGTTTGGTAGTTGATCGTTCGCAAACGGAAAACAAGTGGGCCGTTTCATTGTACGACTGTTAGACATTGTCTCCTCATTGTTGGGAAGTAGTTTTCCTAGCTAATCGTCTTGAATTTGTGGAAGGATATTATGCTCCTATTATTTGGTGCGCACTCTAGCGGTAAACTATCGTCTACACCGGAGTCGTTGATCGCATACTGCGTACGCACTGTCAGACCTGCATTCTGGGCTCAACGTCGAGACTTTACCGCACTTTGTTTGTTTTCAAGATTAAGGAGAAATGTCTGGTCCTAGAATTATTAGCATTGTAAGGGATAGGATGTACTCAAAGTGTAGTGCTCCCAAGGAGAGTACAGATTGTCCGCCATGGTCGAAAGCTGCATTATTAACTTCTTATAAAAAACGACGTTTCGTCAGTGGTTAGAGGTCTGCCAACAGTCTCCGGGGCCTTCAGGTTGGGGGTCGGAACATTCGTGGCGACGTCTTTCGCATTTCCCGCCAAACATGGTTGCACTGTCGTTAGCCCTTTGAGCCAAAGGCTTTCGTTGAATACACCAGTCGTCCTATCTAGATCTTGGCACTTGGTACTGAAGTCTCTCTTCTCTTCCACATAATTTTTCTTCCTCCATTCCATAAATAACTCTTTCCGTGTAGACTCATCAGTAAGGGTTGGTGACTCTGTTCCTGCGCGTCATTTGGCGCTTGCATCCTCAGGCAGCTCGACATCCACCAGGTTGCTTTTAATGTTCGCACTCTGAAGCAATCAGGAAAATAAGCTGCTCTTGCTATCACACAGTGACGTGTGCTTTATATCAGAAAAGTGAATGTGCTACGCAAGCGCATTGATTGAGCTAACTGCCCCATCACTCTCCACTCGCTTCCGGCTACGCACCTCTGATGATCCAGAGACTACTGGTGTAGAATGTTCAAGGGTTGGTGTCATCCTAATTCACCGGGTGAAAGGATCCTTGCTTGGCTGGATACCCGGTGATAGTCACCTCTCTGCGGTTAGTCCGGCAACGTCCGTGAATGAGTCTCATAAGCGGGAAGTTGATCGCTGTTTGTTTGTCATGTCTGCTTAAGTCCCAATTGACTGTAGCTCTGGCATCATCAAAGACAAGTTTTATGACGCCTTGATTGTCCTGTTGTGGCGAGCTGGAAGCTCAGACATAGTTGTGGTTACTGGGGATCTGAATACACAAGTGGGCAGGCTTAGCGCATCTGAGACTTAGTTAGGTGGTCGATATGGATCGGAGTCGGTACTTGCGGACAATGGTGAACGATTGCTTCAGCTGTGTTTACAGCAGGCTGTTCTTATTCAATACTGCCGATAAAACGGATGTCGTCTGGCCACACGGTAACCTTCAACAGCGTCCCAACTACGAAACCAAACTGATCGCATCGCCATCAATCATCGATGGTGCGGATCAAAAACTGACTACCGCTCGTCTTGGAACACACGTGGATTCCGAACAGGCGCTCGTCCGTGGTCGCTTCGCCATTCGTTTTCCAGGTCCGCTTAATATGCAGACAAATCGCTTAGAAACTGAAACTGGCGGATTACTGGGGATCTGAATACACAAGTGGGCAGCTTAGCGCGTCTAAGACTCACTAGGGTGGTCGGAATGGATTGGAGTCGGTACTTGCAGACAATGGTGAACGATTGCTTCAGCTGTGCGTACAGCAGGCTGTTCTTGTTCAGTAATGCCGATACGATAAAACGGATGTCGTCTGGCCACACGGTACTCTTCAACAGCGTCCCAACTACGAAACCAAACTGATCGCATCGCCATCAATCATCGATGGTGCGGATCAAAAACTGACTACCGCTCGTCTTGGAACACACGTGGATTCCGAACAGGCGCTCGTCCGTGGTCGCTTCGCCATTCGTTTTCCAGGTCCGCTTAATATGCAGACAAATCGCTTAGAAACTGAAACTGGCGGATCGGGATGTCAGACGAATTTACCTCAGCCGTCTTCTGGAGTCTTTTCGAACTGCTGCACCATCGGATATGAACTCATGCTGGGAGGAGATTATCACGACTTTGCCCAGTACTGGGAGTTTTGTCTGTGGTACGGCGCTACCAAGCCCACTCAAGTACTGGATATTAGACCAAACAGTGGCACTACTTGAATCTCGAAGAAATGTTCCCGCCTGTCCCGAACATAGTTTGGTCCGACAAATTATCAGACGTCAAGTGAAAGTGAGTATGTGCACCGACCGTAAAGTCTGGTGGATACTGAAAGCTAGGGAAATGGAAGGAGCACGGAAAGCCGGGAATTCTCTATGATTATTTTAGGTGATCCGCGTGACCGGTCCCAGGAAACCACCTGTGAGTGAAACCAGCAATAATCAGAATGGAGAAATCACCTTGAATAAAGAACAACGCCTCGACCGTTGGGCCAAATACTTTGAACAACAGTTATCATGGCCACCAACTACCACTCATCTGGAGACCACAGCTGACCTGCAACCCTGGATAGTGAACCTTGAACAACCTAGGGTTTCGGGAATTTATGACTTTCTATGACCTCTAAAGCCTTAACGAGCTTCTCGTCCGTATAACCTTCCACCTGCATTGTTCAAAAATGAGGATGCAGTCCTCAGTCAGCGTTTGTGTGATCTGCTTGCCTGCATTTTGAAAGAGGAAATGTCTCAGATAACTGGGAGGCATCAGTGATAGTGCTCATTTTAAAGAAAAAAACGGGTCTTGTAGTGAGTGCAGTAACCATAGAGTGATCTGCGTTGACCAAATCTGCACGCTCCATCATGCGCTAGAACAACGTCATAGGTTCAAAGGATGCAGAATTTTAGTATTTCTGGGTTTCCAAGGAGCATTCAACTCGGTTGATCTATCTGTTCCCCCCGACACACTTACCCCGAAACTTCGTGAACATAATAAGTTCTTCGTATTCTCAGACTTCCGGACGTGTGAGAGTATACGGAGAGTTCTCGAAAAGCTTCCGTACACAACGAAGTGTCCGTCAGATGTGCCCACACCATTCCTATGTGGTTTCGTGATCGATATAATAATGAGACGAACGCTGGAATATCTTCAGAACTCTGGTGTTCAGATAGAAGCTGGCGAAAGCCTTGTCGATCTGGACTATGCAGGCGACATCGTCCTCGTCTTGAAAGAGGAGGCGGAGGTGTTTCTGGATGAACTGACCAAAGTCATCCCATGCTTTGGGATGCACTTTGCACCTGCAAATTGTAAGGTCATGCTTCTGGACACAGTCGCTGGACACGCCACTTACAATCCAGAGAGAGGCGCTCGAAGTTGTGAAGCCTTTTACGTATCTTGGAAGTTGTTATTGTTCGGATTGTGGTGTGACAAATAAGGTCGGTGCATGAATCTGCAAGACTCGGGTCGCGGTTGCTAATTTCAAACTCCTGCAGTGTCAAAGCGCCATATCCCGGGATCTCAAGGGACGTGTGTACCAAGCTACAGAACGGGTTGTTTTGTTGTATGCCTGTGAGAACTGGCCGGTTCAAGCAACCAAACTGAGACGTTTTCATGGGTTCGTCAGCCGTTGTCTCATAACGATAGCACGTGTGGGTTCGTGTCAGCACAACTCGAGTTTCCAGCGCCAGAAAGGAATAGGTGAACAAATATGAGCCGGAACAAGACGTCAAATTCAATAAGGTGACTGTCAGTGCAGTTTTAGCGCATTTATTCCGTGCTTATCCGTCCTTCAATACAGTTTTCGGTAGCTTCCGGTAGCTAACTTACTGATGTCAAGGAGTTAGGTATCTATTTTCTCTTCATTGAGGTTGATGTCTTGTTATACGAGCAAGTCACTAGAACTCTACTTATTTGTTTCTCTCATGCATACCCCTTGGTGCTGTGGGGATATATTTTTAACCATAGGTTTCCAAGCTCGTGTGCTTCCAGGGAGAGCGCCAGCTTGGTCGATCCCGAGCTTACACACTCTTCTTGAGTTGGGGGATGGATAAGCACCGTTAATAAGCGTCGACGATGCATCGGGACTGTTTTGAATCTCGCGATCATGCTGCCTACATGATTATCTTCTACCGGGAAGTTCCGGAAGGTTTTCAGGACGTTTTATTCAGTTCTGTCAGGCCATACACAGCCAGCTTTTATTACTCATTCTGAATGAAAATGTTGGACCTATATTACCGAGATATTTGTAGTTGTTTCGAATCTTGCAACCCATGCTGGATGAACCTTTGACGAAAGTACTTGATTTTGGTTTTCCTAGAACCAAGTGCAAACTGAGGCACGGTGGCTCGAGGTAGCTCAGTAGTTAAGGTGCGAACTTACTGAATGGTTCCAGCCTAGCCTCTGTATCTCGCCTGCTCCTGTCTAAGCTTGAGCAACCTGGCAGTACCTCAGCCCTCGTGCTCCCTTCTGGCCGCATGACAACTATGCACGGAAATGGTGGTGTAGCTGAACTTACATTTTTTTATCTGAAGCTCGGCCTCTATCTATGCTCCCACTGATCTTTACTGACTAGCGAATACAACTAGGAGTTCTTGAGACACCGTTTCTGACGTGATGTATCTCATACTTATAACATGTTTCCTGCATGCTAAACACCACTGGATGGATAAATATTGTATCCATCCTGTTAATGTTTGCGCGTGGTTGCGGCTGTGGCCGAAGGCGAATAAGCTCAAGTAACAACAGTGGAAACCGCCACTGGTAACAGCAAATGTCGTGAATTTTCCGCTGAACCTCATTTTCGTTGTATGCCGTTGTTTCAGCAATGGTAGTGATAAACGGGAACTGAAGTATGCCTTCTGTTTTCATCAGTTCCGCTCTTCGGAGCAACGCTACGCTATTCGGAATGCATGAATTGTTGGAAATTAACGATAGTGGATTGCAGTGCGTAGTTCTTTTTAATTATAGGTTTTCGGTGGGCTTGTTGTTGACCATTTCTCGCTTTCATGCTTAGTTGCTTTCTCATCTAGATAGAGTGACCTACTACTTCGGTATCAGCTAGATCAGGTTAGGTCACACCGGCCGAATGACGCGGGCGCTGTCCAAGTCGTGTGCTGTGTGGTTTTATCTTTTTCCGGATACGTATGTAAATTCGAGTGGTTAATGACCTGACTGTAACCTACCAATCGACATGGTATCTTCCCTATTTTTTTCCGACGCTAGAATGCCATGGAGTTCCGGTTAGTGGACCTGCTGTCATCTGTGTGTAATGAAGGTAGGCTGTGCTTTTTTCACTGCCCATATATTGTTTTAGGGTGTTTTTTTTGTGTTTATCATTTTGTTTCCTATCCATTAGTGTTCTGTCTGCAGTTATTGCACTTCAACACTCGTTTCAAACCCACCTCATCGATGGAACTTGTTGCTCTCCAGCGGTGTTCACTCATGAATCTAGGTCGCCAGTACATCGCTTTGGGAAACCGTTCTTTCGGTGCACGATCTGTTATGGAAGAAGAGCAAAAAGCATAGGGTAGAGGCGCAGTACTAGCCAAGTACAAACACACCCTGGTACTCACTTAGACATCCCGAGTTGGGACTGACGACAAGGTAGTCAGTGACATTGATAAACAGCGATATCATGTAGTGTTCCTAACCAATCACGGGTGTGATCACATGGACCTCATCCTGGATTCAGAGTGACGTACCATGAGCAGTATGCGATATGGCCGAAGGAAATGATGGAAACAACGAAAATTCCAGGCTCGCTTTCCAGCTTTGGGTTCACATGACTCTTGTTATGCTTGTTCATGCATGCTACAACATATGGGCATGGGCGTCGTCATTTTCTATCGGAGCGTCTGAGAGTAGACAACTCGTACGTTTCTCGTTGACTAGCACTTGTCACTTTATCAAGAAGGTCGGATTCCTGAAAGTAACCACTGGATGCCCGAAATCTACTGAGACCCTCAACTCCACTAGATGCTGGCCAGACAGACAACGCCCCCCTCAATATGCAACGCGTCGCAGCCTTGTATCAAAGCCAGACAGCGCAAGACAGTGTTGGACCAAGGTCAGACAGTGTCCCTCCAATAAAATAGCTTGAGGTCGTTGTACTTTCGCGCTCACGCTCTCGCACTCGGTTGTTCGGAATGAAGCTGTTGTGTTCCTCATCGGCCAGTCTTTTTCCGGCACTGGGCACTGGAGCGGGAGCAGCAGTCAGATATAACAGGTTGGCGACTCAACCAGATATAACACCCTCCCGTCTCCTATTTTTGTTTGCCCACAGAGCGTTCTTCAAATAAGTTGATGGTTGCACAACGGTGAAACACTGGTGTTGCCGTCAATGCTGATGGTGATGCAGTACAATCAGCCTTCAAGCTGGGAAATTCGCTAAATCATTTGTCACTCCCAGGATTCATTGTTGCCTCGTTCGGAGTATCAAATAAGTGTTTCTTCACCACTTGATAAACTCCCTTCGTTACTCGACTGAGAAGTTACGGCAAAAATACTTCTTCGCTACTACTAGTATCACCCATAAGGTCGCAGTGTACTACGGACTGGACATATAGGGTCTTTGATAAATTTCGGATCCTTATAAAGGTGAGGTCCGAATCACTATCGCCATTCGACTCGCTCTGCTGCCTTAAATAAACTCAATTTACAACAAGCATGACAAATGACATTTTGAAGACGGCATTAAGATTGAAATCAGCTCAAGATAAGAATTAATTGCATTGGCTGATATCAGCAGGTTGGAAGTTAGGAACAGGTCGCTGGAAACTGCGTTCGTCTGATGATCCGTGCGTCTTTGGACAGAAAAGTGCTTTGTTGACTAGAGAACTGCACCGTGTTCAACGGTAGCGGCGTGAATGTTATGGGGTCAAGACCGGTTATGGTTTGTGCTGTGTTGATTGTTTGCGTACAGGAAGCATAAGGCCGCAACTGAGTGACTCGTCAGCCCCGTTGTCAGATGATTTTAAAAAATACTCCTTGCTTTTTTCTAATTTGTTGGTTTTTGTCCACGTGGCCGTTGATCTGTTCACCGAACTTGGAAAGTAGCTTTCATACTTGAGGATATCATCAGTATGCGGCTCCAGTCCATAAATAAAGAGGTTATGATAATTTTTTTTCGAAAACGAACAGCTTCATCATTTTAGTGTAGACTTCAATAGTTGAGTTTTTGCTTTTTCTCCTCTTGATCCATTTCGTCCATTTGGTCTACTTGGAACAAGCTTTTGTATGATCGGTGGGAACCGAGAGGAGTACAACGTAAGACAATTCAGCTCATAAGTGAAACACGACCTGGTGCTTCTGTCAGACTGTATTGAACGCCCGTTGCATATTGTGACTGAACTAACAGATTAACTGCTTTTCCACTGAGCTGTGCCGGTAGTATATAGGTTTACATCCTTCAGATCAGAGAATGTAACTATTTCTGCCAAGAATTGCTGTCTGGCAGGTCTTTTTTTACTATGTGCATTTGCGTGATTCGAGAACAGCAAATAGTCCCACTCTGTGGTCAGCAACCAGCATGCTGTAAAATCGGAGGGGCTTTGCATTCGGTCAAGCTTTAGGGAGATGTAGTGCACTCACCATTCGTTTTGTCTAGGTTTCGCCGTCAACAAGGTGGCTGGTATGCATACTCATCACCGTAGCTATGAAGGGGATAATCATGTTTCGCGCTTTATATTTACAACTGAAATAAGAGCGCGACTAGCTTACTTGGGTTGATTTCGCTCTTTCAGCCTCATGGTCTTAACCGACCTTCCAATGTATCTTCTTGTTCAATATTTTGTTTTCGAAATTTTTGGCAATCATTTGCCCGGTTTGTATCATCTTGTAGTACCAGCACCACAAAACTATTCGCGATACGAAGTACCCCTTGTTCTTTACTTTTTAGGTGTTGATACTTCACAACTGGAAGTCCACAGTGCATGTCTACTGGTTCCCAAATCGGCTGCACAGAGCCTGGATAAGATAGTTGTGAATAGTCCCAGACCAGGAACACTGAGGCACTATCCTGCCGAGCACCACCTAATTCTTGGCTGTCGTTTGCCTGATTATGTGATCGCTTCTGTGCAGCGTTCAACGTTGGTCAACGTTGGTTCAATGCAACCACCTCCCGTGCAGTCTTCAGCAACCACAGGAAACTCCTCATCGCTGTGTTTAGTTGTTGTCCGGCTGTTTCCTCTGAATGCTATGAGTTTGATTTGGGCCCAAGACAATATTCCCGTCTCACCGAAGGAACGCATAATGAGTGAACCTGAAGTAGGTGTTTTGTGTGAATCGTACCTTTCGCCGCCAACCCTAACGCTTTTTGATCCATCCGCAAAGTCAAATGTGTTCTCCGGGAACTACGAGGGCTTTGATGTGGAAATGGAACAACCACACTCGGAAGATATGGACTTTCAGGATGTTGACGGCACGTCGGATCAGGTCGGTCCATTATTCTTGATTCCGAACGGTGATTCGGTGACTCATGAGTTAACTCAACACGAAAGTGATGGCGAGGACGTAGAGGGGCATCAAGCATTCCATGATTACTCCGAATCGGACGAAGAGGATTTGAAAGCGGATACCCAGACAGAGGATCAATCCAAAGCAGTGATTGAGGTTCGTGAACCATAGTTTTGTAGCGTCTTTCTTTGGTTCAGACCTTCAAAGGGACAACTTCAGATAGCTTTTTGTAGTCAGTTCTTAGGAACCATTCGTTTTTAGCCCACCTTTCCCAGTACCTTTCAGGAGTAAATATCACGGTCCGAGTTGCTTGGTAGTGATAACATAGGTAATTGTCCTCAGATGAAGTAACGCCTTTCGGCGTAGTCTTTGTGTCAAGCAAACCGACGTGCTTGAAACACGTGACAGTTATCTTCATGTACATGCAGGCCTTGCGGTCTGCAATGAATTCCCACTTCCACATCTAGTTCGAGTCTCATTGACCTACGTGGAAAATGAAGTTAGTCTAGGTGAACAACAGTACATTTTTCTTGGGTCTTTTCAGACCAAAGAGGCTTACACCATGATGAGCACGTAATCGTTGCACAGTTCTCAAATGGAACTAACTCTGTTTCAGATTAAGTCTTGGGGAGAGCTAGCAGGACAGATCACGAGGACAACATCATACTGGATCAGCTTAACACGTAGCGTGTTTACGGACATCAAGAAGTGACAAGGTGTGCCAGGTTTTTTCCAGACGAACTAAAGCTATAGGTTAACAGACGAGGTAACCGCCTATTCCCCAGCTTACGGTTTGTCTACAGCATTAAAACAGATTTCAAGAGTACATACGTTGCTAGCCATTGTCATGTATGGCGTATACTCGTAAACGAAGAATACATTAGGAAATTCTGAAGCAAAAGCTCTTCCTCCCAGATGCTTGTTCAGGTAAAGAAATGTCTGTTTCCGAAACTGGAGTGGATTATCAAGCGCTGGTTTGCCCAACTCGGAGAACTGCTTTAGTAGTCTTGCATAGCTTAGTAAGATTCCTGCACTATCCACCCTGCGTCCAATCAATAGTCGTACTTGTCTGTGAAGTCCACGTGAGACCTAATGGTAGCCATAAAGCAAAGTTTCCATACCCTTCTCGAATTCTAGATTCGTTTTGGACTAGACCTACAATTAAGCACTGCCTCCAAATTAGAAACAGCTTGTCCCGTATAAAGTTGGATTGCTATAGTGATTTTGTTATATCTTTTGCATGTTCTTGATACACTCCTTTTAATCCGAACAGTGTTCTGTGGGCCTTGTTCCTATTATTTGATTTGGTTTTCATTCTAATATCAGCAACTTATGGTGTATCCGAATATGCCATGTCTTGAAGAAAAGGACGCGGTCACCTTCTACGCTTTGCTTGGCCTGTCCAGTGTGGCGCAGGAATTTGCTGAGCCTTTTTTGGTGCGGCTGACAGCCAACGAACGTCTCAGTCCAACTCCCAGTGGAGATTCTGATGCGTGTCTTCCTTCTGCGCTGGGAGGGAGTGATGTGGAAAGCCATCCTTTCTCGGAACAATTAGAACAAGCTTGTGATTCTTCAGCACCGGCAGTCTTACCTGAGTTGACTGAGCCGGGTGATCCGCGCCTTTCCTTCAGAATGCCAAAGATACTTGGCATCACATTACTCCATCACGCAGCAGGTGTTCCGCCAAAGTCACGGGTCCTTCATTTGTTACCTGTCTCCACGGATGGTATTGATCAACAAAGTATCCTTGTTTGTTGTAGTTATTCACCGCAGGAATCTGCGATCCCGGCCTGTGAATCTGCTGCACTGATGTTGGGTGGTTCCCTTCACGTGTACAGGTGAGCAGTTGTTTGGGGGCTGCCTGGCCATTTGTGTTTGATACAAATAACTGTAAACTATCTATTTTAAATAAAGAATGTATGCAGTGCTCCTGGCTAAATAACGTGTCTTCAGACTTTCCAGTTCTCCATGCCAGTAGGTCAGCCGTCTGAAACACCGATTTCCGGATTATACGATGCATTTTTCTACCTGCGACTCATATTGACACGAGGAAATCCAGCTGATTTGGATTTGCAAGACTACTTGCATAAGTTAGAGCTGATACAAGTAGTGTGGAGGTGTTGTAATGTACTGCGTGTAGTTGTTCTCCTAGTGAACCGATCAAAGTTTCGAGATTTCTGAAGTATTCCACAAACGCACCGTGACGATTCTCTTTAGGGATTTCTCACTGTCGTGCATTTTTGTCATGCGCGTGCACCGTTTATCGTTTGGCCTAAAGGAATTCTTATGGTTGAAATGTTATTCAGGATATCGATATCGAACACATCGTGGTTAAAAATAGAGTCGTATTGAAAGAGAATTTGAATACTCGCTGGTTCTATCAGACACAGTTCAATTCTCCCATTAAATTATTATGTCAAATGTGCAAACTAACCTGGTTTCTTTGTTAAACTTCTCAGATATTGATCATAGTCTACTTAGGTTGCTTATTTCGGTTTCCGTTCGACGTCGTCTGTTCGAAGTACTCTGTCCCTCTATTGTCATTACTTCCGTTCTTTCTTACACCAGCTACCGCTCAGTTGAGACATCCACGAATTCGTCCCCCATCAGCGAACAGGCTTTGGCTGGAATTGATTTACCTCCCGATTTGCGTCCTGAGGAGGTTTGCATCGTTCAGCCGCTTTCAAATGTTCCAAGTTCGGATACGGAGCAAAGTGAACTTGCCGGTGGCTCGCCTCCTCAGTTTGATGCGAACAAATCCGTGTCAGAGTGTGCTGGTTCTTCTTTTCATCTTCATTGTTTACTTTTAACTACCTCTGGTAGCTTGGTCAAAGTGTTGGTGCGCCCGGAGGGCTGTCAAACCACGATAGTCCTTCCATCTCCCCCACGCTCTTCACCACGCCCCACCTGTATCACCTATTGCTCAGAGACTGGATTTATTTGCGTCGGGGACACATCTGGTGTCCTGACAGTCTATAACCCCAAAGTCGATTGGGATAGAGGCACATTACTCCTAAGCACTGAAGCACTTGGCACTGAGCAACTGGACAAAACTGACGGTATGGACCAGAATGATCATTTATTCGCCTACTCTTCGAATCGTCCGGTAGACGCTCTGATCACGATGACCCGTTTAATCGCTTCTCATCCACTTCAGTCTCGCATCCTTGTAACTTTCAACACCCCCATTGGCTGGTCCGAGGTCATGCTCGGCAATGAGGCAACAGGTCCAAGTGACACTGTCGGGACGGACTTGGTTGCTGGAGCTTCCGGATCCAAGGCTCGGCGAAAGGCCAGTGTATTCAGCCGACTGCCGGATACACTGATGGCTAATGGGTCCGTAGAGTTGCCCCTCACAGATGATGGGGCACACCACAGTGAAACTGTCAGTGTGCTCGCTCGTCTGGTGGTACGTCATCTGCTTGCATCACCTGGTGTGAAAAATACCTCTTCAGTCGCTTGTCGTAACCGAAATTTAGCCGGTGCCGCCCTAGCTGTACAATTAGCGCTTACAGGCGGCCCTTCCGCTCGAATGTGGGAATACAATCCGACCCATGTGGCGTTACAAGGCCTTTTACCTACTAACAGTGACACCGCTTCGCAATCCCAGCCAAGCTGCAGTGTCCAAATGCTCCCAAAGTTATTACGTCGGGACCATCGCACGCAGGAAACGGATGGATCTGAATACTTGTTGGAGATCAATCTGCTTCGGGCTTATTCGCTTTCACATTTTGGACTGCATCTATTACTCGCAGATCCAAAGGTAGGCGGGTCTTATTTTCGACAGTTTATCTAATTCATTTGATGCATCCGTCCGTTTGCCGGCATTTCTATGGATTTCCTGTGTTACAGCATGTTGTATGAGGAAGCAACCAGGCAGTCATTAATGCTTTGTCGCCTCCGTGAGCCCAATTTGGAGAGAAGCCGTTCTAGTGGATACCCATCTTATCTTTCTATGTTTCTCCTTGTGACCTAAAAATTGCTCATGTAAGCAGATGGCATGTCTTAACAGTTGTGAGCATTGAAGCTTCCTGTTCGGAGGGATAATCATTTCATTTTTGGACTACTTAACGAGACAACTGTATACTTTAGGTCTCGGGACCTGTGCTCAAACATATCGTCAAACGGATTTTATGGATTTAATCAACCCGGCATGCCACATGTTCAGACAACTGAAGACCTTCATTGCGGAAAATGGTGTCATTTTCGGGAGTATGTACAGTTTTCAAACATTTGGGGATGGTTACATCCAGAAAGGACCGCCCATGATGGTGTTCGTTTATTTAGTGGACTCAGTGCATCTCTAGTCCTATGTTACAGCAGGAGCCCACCGAGTCAAACAGTTGATTTTTGTGGAAGCTTTTGTGGAATGTGTCCAGCACCAGAGGCCGCGTTGGTTGGGACATGTGTTGCGCATGCCTAATCATCGTTTGCCGAAGAGGGTGCTGTTTTCCATGCCCAACTCAGATTGGCTGAAGCAGACAGTGGCCAACCCTTTACCTGTCAGAGGAGTATGAAGGAGATTACGAAACGTTTGGGTGCTCTCGGTGCTACTAACCTTCCAGGATGGGGACCGCGTGATCCCCACTGCGCCTGGTTGGAGACACTGCAAGATATGGCTGCTAATCGATGTCAATGGCGTTCTTGTTATCACTCTATCCAGATTGCCTGAATGAGGGTCTAGAGGTGTAGGCACCTCGGAATGATTGCAGTAAGCTAGTACTATGTCCCTTTCCCGCCCACCTTTTTTGTTTTCTTCACAATAAGGCTTTCAAATGAATCATAGTTGTACGGCAGTGAAGCATCGGTGTTGAACACTGATGTCATGCTGTCGATGATGCTGACAGAGTGCTTACACTTACTAGGTGTGGCTTGATCCACTTTATTTTTATCAGTGCAATTCAGGGATACATGGCATCCACGGACATGTTCAAAATGTGCGTACTATTATACTGAAGCTGGTTACTAAATGTAGTGATTCAGTAGAGTTTAGATAAAGACGATTATGCTCCTTTAAGTGTGTTTTTAAGGGACTACGGCCATATGCGCTTTACAATCATCGATCACCGTGAGGTGAGTATGGGTAGGTCTTACAGTCAACTAGTATTGGCGTTCAGGCTGTTACCCAACTGATCGATGTATGCTGTGCACCTTACTTCGATCGATCCTAGAGCCTTCTGCTCGTTTAAGTTCTTGCGAATTGCTCGGAGGAATCAGTTCCATTGAAATTGTGCGGTTAATGAACGGTTCGGGAACAATTACAGCACAGCGAGTGATGTTGCTTGAGTTGGCTTATAGCATAGTATAGTCTTTTCTGAGTTACCACAGAACGTTACCTCAGCACTGCAGCCAGCTGATAGCCGACTTGTTAGCACTGAAGCTTTTTTTATCGTTTGCAATTCACGCAGTTAATTTATTGCACAAGTTTTTTACGATACTACAGAACCACACCCCGGAAGTGAACTGCATCTTTATTGTGATGTTTCTGTTACATGTGCTGGATGGGTTGAGGGAATTATCTCTTATATCCTGTCAACCTGTCATGCGGTGCCTATCGTCCTTGTTTTTCAGGTCCAGAATTCATTTTCAGTGTATGTCACCCTGTTGAGACAGACTATTTCTTCCACTGCCACGACGGCCTGCTCACACTGCGAGGATCCCACGGACCCTCTAGACTTGCCTGGCGACCCCGATTTGATGGTGCACGATCTCCAAGCCCCGTTTATTGATGAAGATCCCCGCGTCTCACATCCTACTCCACTCCCAAACAAACGGAACTCTCCGGAATTCACCAGTGAGCGAAATTCTTCGCAATGACTGGTTATATTTTTATACGATAATTCATGAAAGAGGTGCCTTTTGAGCAAGGTAACTCTTCTAGTGAGCTCACAGCAACCGTTTTCTGTCAGCTGCGAACGATAGTAGGGTAACCCCGACGAGAAACCACTACGCAGGATAGATCAGTTACCCCACTTCCCCAAAGTGGTCCATCTTAGAGTGGATTACTACACATCAATTCTCCACAAAGTTTCTAATTGTCTATGTTTAATTGTATCAACGTTTTGGGTCGAGTAGGCCAGGACTCGTATTGGAACGTCGACGGTCCGGTTCCAGTCCAGCCGAGTTCCAGTGAGAAGAAGGTAGTATCCCTAACCGAATTTCAAGCATTTCAACCAATTTTAATATGCCGTGAATTAGATTATCAGATTCGCATGCCTACCAACAACGAGGCATAAGACAACTTAACCAGAGTTTCGTCATGATTTCAGTCCTTGAAATGATACATTGGAATCTATAAATTGAAGTTTGTTGCATCCAAGCAACGAATTCCAAAATGTCACATGACACTTAGTAATGGTACAAAGTTTGAATTTTTTCTCATTTCTTCTCGTCACATTGATAGCTCCCGGACGATGCGTATGCTTACCTCAAGGACATCCTATCTCGCAAATTCGACTGCGTGAGCTGAATGGAGAGATAGTGGCGGGTCCATATCTACTATCGGACTTCATCAACCCTGATGGACAGTATGCCTTTTTGCCATTAACCAGTCCAGACTTGTTCAAATGTCGCTCTAGACTGTTTGGAATTCACTTCCGTATCATCCCCGGTTCAACCACTCAGGTGGGTTTTTATCCGTAGTAGGTCAAACGGGTAATATCCATATCCTTCCATCGTTGTGTTTGTTCGATAGTTTTATCGTTTTTCATCCCGATCTTTCACTTTTCTTTTTCTCAATGCACTTAATACAGTTGGATAACGATAGCGGTGCGATGCTTGGTCTGTCAACCTTATCAGACTTATTCTACCAGATTGGACTGACAGTGCACTGCTTTGTACGACCTACATATCACTGTCAATCTCCCTGTTCCTCGGGCGATGGTCCTGCTTCCACCCAGCCCTCTCCAACTTCCGCTGTCACGCGCATGGTTCTCGTATCACATGAACGAGCTCAAAGGTTGGCACTATTGCGGTCAATGCAGTTTCATTCGGATTTGCTAAGCTTGCTCGAATCAATGGGCACTCAACGCTGGCATATTAATGTTGAAAAATTCGGATGTTTGGGACGACATCCTCAGTTGATCTTCCGCTCAGCGCTGCAGTTGCTGAACTGGATTGCGACAACCTATCATCACGAACTGCACTGGCCCAAGTAAGTGACCTTCACTGATTATTGACTCATTTTTCCGTGTCACCAATGCGGGATAGCAACTAAACTGCAACCGCCTTCAATCCCGTACATATTCCCTCCTCCTCCATAATCTCTGCTTGTATATGGCGTTTCAGCCACCAAATATGATTACGCAATATTTCATCAGAATTGCACTGAGATGACGTTACAGTTCGTCCTATAAATTTCCTCAAGAAGAGGCCATCGTTATCACTAAACTTTTTCCTTGAAATATGAGCATCTTTAGAACAGGCCACTTACAGACGAAAGTCACCAAGCTGCTCTTGCTGAAGCAAAAGAGAGGACGTATTTTATCACTGTCACGCGTCAGAAGTTTCAGTTAACACTACTGATAGCTGTTCCGTTGGCAATAGCCACTGTTCTCAAGTTTCCGTATCTTTCAACCACCTCTATATTTATGGGGCTGTATACTTTCAGGGTAGAAATCGCATCTTCTTGCGCTCCTTACTCAACATCGATTCGCTGCTTGTCACGCACCCAAGAGATGCGGGATCACTGTGATTTTTCTGAAGTTTTTTGCAAGATATTATCATACGCACACAGCCTATGCTGGGTCCATTCTCTGTATGTTTGGGATCCAGTGAAACGCGTTAAACGCTCTTTATAGGTGGGCGGCCATGACGCGCTTATGGTTAGTCAGATAGCAGCCGCCTCTGCTAGTGATAGAAGTCGCACATTGGCGAACCAAGAAGTGATATGGGTAGCAGGTTTGTCAAAGTCCAACTTCTGTCAGTAGTTAAGACAGTTCCACTCTGACTATATGACATCCTAGTTGTGCGCTGTAAACAGTCTGTCGTTTCGGTAACATACAAGGGAGCTGCTCCGTTCTTCGCGTAACGCTTTATTTGGACTTGCTCTCAACGGGTATGGAGGTAAAAGTTCAAATCTAGCTTAAGAATAAGCACTACTTACTTTGCAGTACGGTTATCTAACAATAAAACCTGCAGGCTTTGCTTCATTCAAAGTCAACTAGGAGGTCACTAAGGTCCCGAATTGGCGAAACAGTCCAGTTCAGTTTGCCAGCTATAAACCGTGCACTCGAGATACTTGGTTCCAGCTACTACAATCTCTGTCGTCGAAAAATAAGGTAGCGTGGAGGTGTAATCTAGCATTCGAGGCGATTGCATAAGCAATCAGTTCGCAATGCATATTGCTCTGAGGGAACGGAAAAGTGAACTACTACTCTTTGAATGTGATAGTTTTGATGCATCTGTGTCATTGACTACGTGACTGAAAATGTCTGCCAGTACCATTGACCATTAGTGCGAAGTTCAGCCGTCGGCGAGAGTTCCTTTCTTCTACTACCATCTGGTGTACCTCAGCACTGCTAATCCGATGTTCCCACCAGGCCTGACCAATGCTTGGGGGACACCGATGTTCAAACGCGGACGGGTTTCGTACATCTGCGCGTAGAGGCCACGTTTCCGATCCATAAAGCAGTATGGATCGCACCGCCATAGTGTATTCCCTGTCCTTGATTTCCAAGCCGTATTTGCCGTGTTTGTTTGGTTTTTCATTGGTTTGTTTTTCTACCATTTGGAGACACTGAACTCTTGGTTCGTATACTTCCCTGTCAAAATATTCTTTTTGAGAACGCCACTTATCTACGAGTGGAGTTCTTAACCTCGACTGATCCACCATTCTTTTTTTCCTTACCGTAAGTATTTCACGAGGTTGGCTCCGGACACTTCCAATTTTCTTTTACGTCGTTTGTTTTGGGTGAGGTTCTTTTCTTCAACCATTGTAGATATTGATGAGTCTTCCTCATCCAACCAATCTCCCCCCCGTTCGTGCCTTCATCCCACTGCATCCACGGCAGCTGCATGAATATGTGTCTGTATTCGGGGGTACTAGCTTTCGGGTGTGTAGGTTATCCACTGACCCTTATTTTAGTGCTTCGCAAGATGTCGACACAGTGTCTTGGTTTTTCAGTTTTTTTTATACATTAAACTTGAATGCGTTTCTTTCTGGTCCACAAAGTTGCAGGCTGTCACCTAATTTGGCACGCAGCATGGGGTGATCTGTCTTGCATTCAGCTCCACGCACCAACTCTGCTATCGACACCTCTGTCGCACAATGATACTATAGATTAGGCGTCCTTCTCCACATTTAACCACGTATCTGTTGAGAGTTCGCTTACTACACACACCCTCTGTGACTTTTCAGTATCTTTCATTGGTCCGACTCCAAAAGGACTCAGTATCTCCTTTCAGTTTTTGCCAACCCGAACATTACGTCACCCAGCAGAGAGATGTACGACAGTTGAGAATAACCTCGCATCTCGTCATATGTTTATGACATCGCTTGGTTAGCAGTGCTGATAAATGTGGCAGGCTTTGCCTTTGAAACTCGGAATCAGATTACGATCATCCTTGGACTGATGCATTTCGGTTCACCCACTCTTTTCTGCCTCATGTTAGCTGCGATGACGAATCCTACACCATGTTCACACCAACCTTCTCGTGTTCTTCCACTCTGGAAAAAAACTACGACCAGATCCAACCTTTTGTAGTTCCACAGTCATGTTCTGTTCTTTGTATCATGATTTGTCTGATAAAGTTTGAGTTCCTTTAAAATAAGAGTTCTTTCAGGCCTTTTTTCGTGCATCCTTATCGAGAACTGTCCACACATTCCATGTTCCAAGTCGTAGATGCTTCCTTCTCTTTACAGTCTGCATCAGGTGCGGAGAAGTGAAGCTTTTCGACCGCGTTTAAGTTTTACAAGGTTGTTCATCTGCAACAGCCCAAGAGTCAGCCGATGTGCTTTCGTTCCTTTGGGTGGGAACGACCACCTTATTGGTATGAAGAATGACAACGCGGTCATCGGGAGAAGTGAAACCAAGAAAGAGATCCGCCCTCTTCTTGGTTTGTAAGCTATTCGAACGAAAACATGCTGTTCGTCAATATGGGACACTGCAAAGCATTGACTAAGTGTATGATGGAAGAATCAGAAAGTGTACCTTTGTAAACAATTGAGTTAGGCAGTAATGAAAGATGGCTATAATACGTCAGACTCAATGATAAATCTCCCAATATGGAGAGCTACATGTAGGCATCAGGTTACCATACCAGAAACACTACAACTTCTAACACATTTGCTTGAGAAAGTGGCGGAGTTAGAACTAAAATAGATTTCACAACTATCATTGACTGGCTCCTAAGATTCAACTGGTAAACGAATAAGTATTCGTCGATACAGTCAGTTACCGAAAAAAATGACAGATTCATTTAGCTTTCCCTTTTACCTGGTGATGTGCCGTACTAACGGATTCATCATAACTTTTCAGAGGATACTAACTGCAAGTCTTGTTGAAGATTACGGAAAAAGCATGTTCAACACTCGTTTAATCTATCAGGTTTTCCGAATTAGTACCTCAATGGACACTTGACGAAGTCTTGATATAACGTAGTCCGAAACTCAGCCGTTCATTCCTTCAGAAAGTAAACTTCTGTGATTTACTTGGAAACTCAGTAGCCTAATTTAATATCTTTATACCCATCCATGTTAGCTAGGCCTAGGATGGGTGCATTGATTCTGAGTGAACATAAAACCGCACTTGGAAACATTTTCGCTACCCCGATGGGTATCCCTTACTGACGATTTATACGGACTGCGTCGTATCCTCACGTACCTACCACCGGCTTTCGAGGTGTACGCTTCTCATTTATCGATTCTGTTTTCAATCTCTTTTCAGTGACGTGCTCTCCCATCTGTTTACTGAAACCGCCAAAATTTCCAAGCATCTGGTGCTGAATCTGCTAGTTCTTGCTGATCGTCAGGTCGTGCAGATGGGCCTTAACTGCTTCCTTGCTCTGCTGAGGTGGGTTGGTTCCGACTGCCCGTGTTGTATGTCAGTTCGATTGATTCTTTTTTTCCTGCTAGTTAATCGCCTTATAAGTTTGCACGCTTTACTTGGAAACGTATGCACACCATTTTTATGACTAGTTTAGTTGATACTGCGCTGATGACTGAAAGCATCACATACAGTGAAGAAAGATGCTAGGCAGTTCTCACTGCCGTCCATAAAACTTTCATTTATCTATGTCATGCCTCAAATTTGGGTTTTCCGCTTTCTTTTCAAACCACTATAAGGCTTCGCTGCGTGCCCTTACTTAATTGCTACGGGCCAGTTATGATGTTTGCTTCCTTGTATCGTCCTACTATGCTGTTTCGTACTTCATACCGGGTTGTCACGTTACAGGTCATCCCTTCCCATGGATATCATGATGAAAAATCTTTCGAGTTGATCCCAGTTTTTTATGTGATTCATTTAGTAACCAACTACATTTTTACCAGGCAAACAATTCAACATTTTTTATCGACGACTGGTTCCTCTTTTTGAATGATGTTTATACTTGTTACACCAAACTTTATACGTATGTATTCAAATGTCCGTCGCAGCGTCTCCTACGCGATTCCTCCGGGGGTCTAGAACTAATGGATCTCAGACTTTTCCATAGGATGACTGTAAGAGCGCTCAACCGTATCATGTACATCACGAAGCTGTTTGTTCTTCTCCTCACTTGCCGGTGACGGCGCGGAATTTACAAAAACTGTAATGTTTCCATCAGGTTGGATGATAGCTATGAATGTTTTTGAAGCCCTCTACCGTATTAACCTGCTTTGTCCGTCGATGGTCGTAGCAAACTGCGTCTGCACAGCTTGAGCCTTATGTAATGTCCACCGCGGCTCTACTTTGCAACGATTGTTATCAAAATAACCTCAGAACCCGAGATAACTCAGTGTTGATAGCACGCACCCCTTCCCTAAAATTCTGTGGTTCATATAGGTCCCTTACAATCCTGGGTAGGCTTGCCGTATCTCAGGCCCCATTTGAATCACATGAAATTTACGCAACGATAGGGCACCACATATAAACTTACCTTAGGAACTCAATCGCTCTTGAGGTGAATTAATGCGGAGAAATCTGTTGAGGTCTGTGTATGAATGAATTGCTCCCAGCAGTGACTTTTTGAGTTAGCTAATATGTATCCGCGTTTTGTTGTTTACTCTTCCCCGAGGATCCGAATGCCTCTGCCAACGAGGAGGATCCAAATGACCCAACCACACTGTGAATGGAGGCTCTTGGTATCACAACGGCTGCAGTAAAACGGTGTACTTCGCGGCTTTCTCACCCTCTTTGTAGACCTTACTGAGTTCTGTTTGCATGTGGGAGATCGAATAATTGGTTATTAAGCGGAAAAGGTTTAGGATATTCTGTAAAGCGTAGAGTTACGTGGCCAAAAATGGTACTGATATTGGTTTTTACATGAAGTTTGATGAGCCTCTTCAGCTTCATAAAGTCGTAGAACAGCAGATGGTTTCCATTCTGCATTTTACAAACTTTCAGGTCAAGATCAGTGTCTGCAGTACAGTGCACCATAATTCTTTGGTGGTCATGCAGTGCTTGATCGTATGTTTACCAAGGCGAAACAGTCTGAAACGAGCCGTCGTCAGTGAACCTAGCAGCTACAGTGTACCACCAAAAGGAGGGATATTTGACCTCTTTTGGAGGGGCGTGCGGAAATTAGCCTTTTCTCTAGTTACGGCCCTATCAGAGGGTCAGTTTGAACATTCATCCAACATTAACGACAATTAAACATGAATGGCTATGGCTTGCAAACTAATTACAAACTAATCGGCAAGGTCGTCGAACAGATCAACTAATATCTAATCGACAGCCAATTAGCGCACCTGAGCTGCCAATATTTTGACACTTTACTTGTGGTCGCTTCACTTCAACCGGTTGACGGTGTCATGTGTGACTGCTTCAAATACCAACATAAAGCATTCTTTCCAAAACCAATTTGGAAATGCACGTAATTGCATGTAACAGTTCATGGAGCCATAATATTCCAAGATGTATTGTTGCTTCTATTACTCTAAAAGATACTTAAATCTATCATGCAGTTGGACTTATCAGTTTTCTTCGCTGCCTAATTAGCACGGTCGAAAACGACAGTCTTGGAAAAAGAAGTCCGTTGTTTTCAATGCGACTTGTGAAACAGTAACTTTTGTCGGTTAGAAAGAAAGTGGATGATAGGCACAGCCAATCACTTGAAGATTCCGCAATCAAATCAAGTAAATGAAGTAAAAAGAAATGAGTAAATCTTCAGTACGCCTGTTTGAAGGTTAAGATTTAAAGACATCAGTATCAAGTTGCTGAATTGGAACGCAGCTTAGGTAATCGCTAGCGGAGCATTGTAAGAATCGTTGGCATGCTATCTATTTCTAGCAAGCGAGGACCAAGCTTAGTTCCGTAGTTAGACCTTCATCTCCCCATTAGCGGGTGGGGCTTGTAATGCCGGACCCTCGTTTACCGGCAACTTCTCCAACTGCACGCACTCTCGTTAGAGCTTAGTTCAATTTGATTTCATTCGGTATACCTAGTGTCTACGGGCCCTGCTGCTTGCAACCTTTTTTACAGGCTTACTCCCTTCTGCTAATTCTTCACCCCTTTTATTTTAGTTTAGAGAAGATGTGGTTAGGTACGTCTTGTGAAGGGCGTCGACCGGTGGACTCCTTTCAGGACAACTTATTCCAATTGTTTTCTTCGGAAACTGAATTCTTGGCGCGCTGCTTTTTCACTGCACAGTGTTCATCTGGCGCGGACGCTTTGCTGTCACTGATCAGTGTATTCCTAAGTGACTCCAGTCCACATCCAACAGGCCAGTTGATCAGACAACTGATGCGTGTTGTCCAATGCTTGGCATCCCGTTATCGAGACCAAACGTCAGATCTAACTTGCTTCGATGAGCTGAAGACCATGACTGAGTACCTAATGGCCAAGTAAGTCGTGTCCCTCCTATTCTAATTGCTTTTTGTTGGCTGGTTTCAGGCCAGTATGTTACTTCCCATGCATAACGGACTGAATGTGATGTGGTTACAATGCAGCGAATATCGAACAAGAGGTGATCGCTGCAGTATCACAGACCATCTATATACAGTGGTTATGAGTAGCTTCTTATCAGTCTTAGTATCTTATATGAACAGCATCGAGCTTCATGCTTTCAACGTTTGTGGTTCAGCCACATCCCTTGGGTTCGTTGCCGATCGTTCAACTGTATCAAACTTTCAGCTTCGTTTTCTCTTTACTTCGTAGGGAAGAACCGTAGATGGTTTTATATATGATGTTACTTCCGTTTCACGACATCCAATAGGAAGTAATGTCTTTGTGAGTAAGCCGAATAGGCATACGGTAGATGTGCAATTGGAATTTTGATCTCGTTCCTTTCTCCTCTCACGACTTCGTAGGGAAGAACCGTAGATGGTTTTGTATATGATGTTACTTCTGTTTCGCGACATCCGATGGAAAGTAATGTGTTTGTGAGTAAGCCGAATAGGTATACGGTAGATGTGCTATTCGAATTTTGATCTTATTCCTTCCTCCTCTCACACGTTTAGGTATGGTCTTTACTACGATTTTGGCGATCCTGCTGTCTTTGAGCTCGGGACGGCACCATGGAGTCACTTGGGCCTGAATACTACTGCCTTACCATTTCCTCAACGAACAAGGGGTTCCACGACCTCACGAATAAAAGCTTTAAACTCTCTGATCGATTTCAATCCGCATTCGGAATCGGGTGAAACAGATGACGCAGATGAACACATCGGTTCTCATCAGGCACCGACTTCGGTACTCAAACCGGATTCCAGTAAACCATCAGCTGCGAGTGCTCCGAAAACTTCTGGCTTGCCTGCAGCCTACACAGCGTTCCTAGCCGGTGGCTCGGCAAAGTCCTTGATCTCAAATCACGTCCAGCCAAACGTCACATTTGCTCAGGCGGTTGCCGGACCTTCGACTGCCTCGGGTGAACCGACTTCATTGTTTCCAGTACTACAAAATAGTGCTCATTTGGAAGCCTATTTAGCTGATCTGATCACTTTGACTCGTTCCATACCCAACCCTTCAGCTAACGCACCTCGTCTGTCGGAGGCACTACAGATTGGAGGAAGCCTATTTCCCGACCTTCAGGATTGGCCCATGAGAGGACTACTTGATGTGGAACCATTGCGCGTTGGATCAGGTGAAGGTTGCGTAGAAACTTGCTCCGGTTGCAAGTTGGAAAGGGTTGGGTTCTGTAAGTTGTTTTCCCATTTGCCATATCACTTTAGGTGTTCCCGCAACCTGTTAACACACTGCATCCTTACTCATCCTTTGTTCTTATATTTTTCCACCTAGTTACTGGCTTTCCGGTAGACTCCGATGGCGACACTGCAATGGTGTCAGCTCCTCAGGCAGAGCAGAACACAGAGCTAGCTCGTTTGCTGGCTGCAACGGAGCATTTGACGTTTCCGGCTGAGGCATATCATTTGGTGATTTCTCGGATGCATCCTGGGGCTGAGCGCACTGTTGTTCTAGCATTTCATCCATCTTCAGTCAACCAGATTGACTCATTTTCTGGGCATTTACTCACTGATGTTATCATCCCGGTCAATCCAGACTTGGCTTGTCTGACAGTGGAGGCATTGCTGGATCAACGCGCGGGTGGTTTCGACTATGGTGCTCGAGATGGTGGTTCCCGCCTGATCTTAGTTTCTACGCTTATCAGCCAACAGCCAGTGGTTATTCGTGATATCAACCCACCGGTACCCTTTAGTCGACTCCGAATTACTATTACTGCTGCGTTGGACTGTACCCTCACTCGTGCCCGTTTTCATCTTGGAGCATATTTTGGACGTTCCGGACTTCTCTCTCAGGCTATGGCATCGTCTGCCGGTCGACAATCCAGAGATTGGGAATGGGTTATGGCCAGCGGATGTGCACCACCCCACTCAGAAGAAATATCTGGTGATTGTGATATCCGAAGCGACCCTCTAGTATACCGTTTGGGTTCATTGATTAATGGCAACTTGAGCACGTTAAACATGGTACAAACGGAACTCATACAGATACTCCAACAATCACATGCTGAGGAATTACATTCTTTGTCGAAAACGCCAAGGTATCAGTCACTATTGTCTGCTGATGCATGTATTCCTCCATCCATTTTGTCTCCTAAATCACAGTAGGCATGATGTATTGCTGTGTTGTCTATATCTAAACACATGTGTGTCGCTTCGGTGTTCGTTTACAGTAATTCCGTAGTAACCGTCCCACCGAGCGAAATGGCCTCTCGAACCTTTACGTTTATCTTCTGTGTCTGATGGTGATGCTCCTGTATAGGCTAGAACACTGGGCGAACGAGGATAGGAAAATCAGTAGTATGTGAGTGGCCCATTAAGACCAACGCCTTTTCGTCGGTTACACTTTAACTCATAAAAGTATAATTGGCCTCTGTTACTGATGTTCGTTTTTTATTCATAATTGGCGGCTCGCTGGCTGAATTAAAAAAAAATTAAAGTCATCCTAACAACTATGACATTTTTCACTGATGCGAAAGCAGCAGTCATGCCCAAATTCTTTCATCTATCGGAAGTCGATTACTATTCAGCCGATCATTTGGCCCAACTCGACTGAATTTTGGTGACAGATCTGGACGTGAAAATTCACACTGTCTGTACCAGATGGTGACATTGTTACGCCTGCAAACCTAAATGAATGTTCAAGTTGTTACGTCATTCTGAACCATCCATTCTGAACCAACCATAGGCCTATGAAGATCCTCGAAGAAATGAGGATCGATAACATCCAAGCTAGTCATTGACTTTTTTTAAGTAACTGTCTCAGTCGCAACTGACTGGCTCGTGACTCCTTACGCAGGCTAATAAGGTGGAAGTACCCACCCAACCACGCACAGATGATGTTCTTGCGATTGGTGAGGAAACGTCTGTAGGCAAATTACCAAGAGTTGCGAACTGATCAACAACCATCTCACCTACAGCCAATCAGCATACCAATTTTTTCACACATTCGTTTGTCTTACCTACAAAGGCCATACACCACACGTCATGTGGTTCAGTTGTCTTTTCGATAATGCCGTGGTAACGCGAGGAACCTATGAGTAGCTCACAGGAGGAATAGAATTCACCCGATGAGTGAAGCTTCCTTCGAAGTAGTTGCTCGAGCAGCCAGTCAACAGATATGCATTCCAAGTTCACGACTTTGTAAACGAAAGACAATTCACAGGGTAAAACACTAGTAAAACACTAGTAATTGCCTGCGGAAATCACAGGAAATGTTAAAAACTCGCACAGTTATAGCAGTTCTCCGAACAAAGGATAAAAAAATGAAGTTTTTATCCTGTCTTAGGTGATGGAACGCCAAATCAACCAGAAACATTGTGTGTTCTCTTCATGGGATGGCCTTACCGCCATCCGTTTGTATTTTGAACCGGTACAAGTCTCAGTAACTACAGCTAGTGCCAGATTCTGCTTATCCTTATCATATTTTTCGCCTACCTTGATGTGCTTCTTCATTAATTCTTGTGAATAATCCCCTTTCGTGCTTCAACATATGGTTTCTAATCTCGCTGTGTAGTGTCAACCCTAACGGGGAAATATGCACTGCGTGATGATTTCGCCAATCATATACAATATGTAAATGAATGGAGAATCATGTCTGCGATGCAAAAGCTGTATATCCGTTCTGTTCTATTCTCTCCGGTCTAAGTTTTCTCACTCTCGGTTGTTCCATTCTACTATTTCTGTGTTTTAGTTGTGCGACAGAGAACAAATCCACCACACTGGTTTCAGCTCTCTACACTCGTTGCTGGGATCTCCGTTTTCAAGTTAACTGGCTTCAACGCTTGCTTGATCGTCTGCTTTCATATGGCACGCTAGCACCCGGAGAAGGAGAACCGGAACATAACAAGGTGAAAAGCTGACTGTTAGTTTTTTGTGAAAGGCACCTCCCAAACCATTGCATCTTTTCGTCCACTATCTTTTACTGTTATTTTGGACCAGAGGCCGAATTATCCATGTGTTCAGATGAAAGGTTTTGATGTACATTATATATATATATATATATATATGTAGAGCGTATTCTTACGTGCTTATCTACACCAGTTACGCACACTCCTTAAAACATCACTGTCATCATTGACAGCAATACACCACTAACACATACGTGTGCTTAACTGTCATAATTCATGTTTATTTGTGATCTGAGCCAGCGTTAGGGCGCGCAAACATAGGAATACGACCAAAGCCTCTGTCTCAAAAGCCTGACCGCAAGGCACTGGTGTTTGGTTTGGGACTCTTCCAACTCGTTCCAACTTCAAACATTGAGAACCATAAGACTGCCAGACGTTTATACATTGACCAACTTGGTAAAAGAGATTCCGTGGATGCTGCACGAGCATCGTCCACTACAGCACAATGAGTTACTGAGGTGCGCAAACCATTGTATCACGATATGTTCTATTCTCTTCCCGACGGTATCTTAGCACTAAGTCTGACCGAACTATCTGAAATTTGTCGATCAAAATTTTTCAAACAGACTGGCTCCTTTTGATCAGGCTAACTTGTGTGTATAAGAAGGCAGTATTGGAACATCACGCAAACGAACTTGTAAGGTAATTTTAAGGCAGTTCATTATTGGATCTGCGTGGACCAACATATTGACTAAGACAGAATTTCTTTGAGACGTTGATTTCGAGATTTCTTATTTTTTCCGAACAAATTTTCAAGTTTTGATGCATACGCTTATATACATCAGCTATGTTTGCACTCGTCTTTCTCCCATACAATGCCCACTGTCTCCTTATAATGTCTTTCGCACCGCTTATCACAGTCTTCGATGGATCTGCTATACACACTACCTGTGGACAATACGCGGTACTTGCTAGAGAATTGCATGCTATCCCTACTCACGCACCTGACACAACTACAAACTCGCATAGTCGATTCCACCACACAACTGGAACGTTCACAAAGGCAAAATGTTCGACCGTTCAAGGAAGAGCTAAATGAAATGCTGTCCACTCTGATGTGCACAACTTTCAGGAGCGGCACTAGATCGATGCAAGTACGTTGTTAAAGGCTGACACGCAGTTACTCTGTTTTGTTTGCGTGTAGAATATGCATCTGTCAGCTTAGAAATACGGCTTTCTTGTTTATAATGTAGTCAATGCAACTCATACCACCACTCAAACCCTCAGCCGCTCCTCCGGCTTGGGATTATTCGTTGTTCGTTTTAAGGTCCAAGACATGCTTATCACCTTTAGCTGAAATAGTTGATTCCTACTACCTGTTTGGTTACAATACCGGTCACACCTCCTCCGTCAGTATGAAACGCACATTAATACAAGTACAAGTTTGCATGAGTCCATGCTCATTGGGAGTCGCGGGAGTTTGATAAGTTTGGACATGAAGTTTAATAGTGAACGGGTTCCTTCGCAGCCCAAGAGTTTACTGGCTTGACTCATACCTTCAGCTGTCTAGAAACGTGGCTTATATAGGTTAGCAGACGACCTGAGCATTGTTGAAAGTCCACACAGACCATGATTTTGCCGTCTGGAAAACGATCTTTCCCCCCAGCTCTTCATCACATAAAATTGTGTGTAGCCCATTATCCTATTTTTCATCGAACAATCTTCCTGATTGCACCTTCAACATAATTGGATTCTCATCCCACTAGTAATGTTTGCTCCAGGTATCCAACACTGCCGAGTATGTGTGATAGGGACGTAATAGCAGTGTGCTAACTTTTTAAATCCACTGAACTGTTATCAGTGAGTTATCACGAATAAGTAAATTTCACCTATTATCACAAAGTAACTGTAACCGGATGTCATCTAATGTCATCACACTCATAAGTTATGGTCGGGTAGTCCGTGAATAGTGAGTTAGGATTCTGTTGTCCAATATTATTGCCCCCAAACCCGTGTTAGCGGTTTGTCCAACAGACCTTATCACCGGTGAGACTGAGGTGAAATTTTCCGCCGAGTCAGACAGTCAATTGTATGAAAATGTAGCAGTAGTGCTATTGACATCAAACACAATAGAGGTTGAAAGTCAAAACATCTATCCTAAGAACCCGTCAAACAGCCTTTTCCGCGAGTATTTCAGCGGGACTATTCTTGTGACAGGAAGGCGGTTAACTGTTCAAACTACTTGTTGAGAGCTTGTGCGCTCGAAACTCCCTGGAGTTTCGTGGGATGCGCTCTACTGATGATTCCCATTAAGGATAAAACGGCCGTACAGTGCTTCTCGGCTCTTCACCATATATTGGCAGCTACAACCATTGTAAGAAAGTACGCGGTTCTTACAGCTCATAATGATGATAACTTGCATGCGAAGTCTCTGGATGCGCGTTTCTCGTCGAGAGATTTTTCTGTGGAAGGACCGCAAACAAAAACAGCGAGGACAAGGAGCGTCAACCAACGCAAAACCTATTCACGGAACTTTTTCAACCTGAACTTCTTTGTAAGATTTCAGCTGTTACAGGTGACTTTATAATGATATTTCATCAATATATTTTTATTTCCCAACAATGTTCAGAGGGGCATACAACCTCCATACAAAGACCCCACAAGTACCATGTTCCTGCGATATGTGAGACTGGACTTTACCCAAAGTTATTTTTAATAAATACCATCAGTAAACAATAATTAATTCAAATAATAATTCAAAAAGTAATATCAAACAAATATAAGTTTAACATAAGTTGCATGAGCCTTGTTCCACCTGGAATGTCGCCAAAACGAGGAGTCACGTCATGATCAAAAGAGGAGTGGCGCTATGTACTATCGAAGTGCGAGTCGATTACACTGCTGATCAGCCGCTTATAACCGAGCGGTTTAATCCTCAACTATTGGCCAAGCGACGCGTGTGCACATTTTTCCGGAGATTCAGGGGAGTTATTCCCAATCAGTATGAAACAGCTTTACAGTGTTTCTCGATTTTTCAGCACAGATAGACTTCACTTACACGCCGAAATCTTGATTGAAATGTCATCCGCATTGAAAACAATAATTAGGGCGCATGATTCGCCTCATGTTAGGAGAGCATTTGCTCTTGATAGATAATCTTCTAATTCGTCTTGTAAACCCTGAAGAAGCGTTTTTAACTTTCATGTAGTTTCAGAGAACATAGTGCATTTCTTTTCGAAGCATTTGATGAAAATTCATTGATTGGCCAGCAGAATAAGTGTTCTTATCACTTTTTTTGGTACTACTTTTTCAATCACTCATTTGTCCGGTGCTTTGATGGTCGAATCCAATAGTTTCTTTTTTTTGGTGCCCTGCTGAACATGTGATCAAGGCCAGGTTGTGCGGAAATACTGTCATCTTGCATGACAACACACCATTGCGTTCGCGGTGGAACCAGTTTTACTTTGTTGCTGTGCTTTTCCTCCCTGAAGGTTGGACGCAAACATTGGCGTAGTGCGACTCGAGGGTAGGTCTCAATGAGATCTAGAAAGTGGAAACTAAAACAGCATACGGTAAAAAGTCACTGAAAGACCTACACAAAGCCTCTGTCCTTAAGATAGATTACTTACGAGTCCTAATAGGACCATCGGTCACATCAAGTTCAGTTTTTTTGTCGTTTAACATTTCCACTGTTTCTCTCTCTCATACTTTTACAGTCTTGTTCATTCTTTCGTTTTTCAAAACAGGTCCTCACAATTGCATTAATCCCGCATCTGTTGAATATGTGGCAGCGCTACCGATCTGTCGACGAACCAATCCATGACTCCGATTGGTTTCTTTCACTGCTTTACTCCACTAGTGAACCAAGTCGGAGTATGGTCGAATCAGGTTGCGTCGATTTGTTCTCGCCTACGCTTGTCAGACGCTCTTTTGCCTTCTGGACCATTATTCGTTATGTAATTCGTACGGGATCGGCACCATTTCTCTTTCGAACATGCCTGCACATCCTACAGCTCATGGTGCGGACAACGAAATCATTTTCCGATAGGAACCTTTTAGAGTTGGTCCTAGTCATCCTAGACCTGTTGTTCGAATCGCAGTCTGTTGGTATGGAGTCTACGTGCGTTCGTAAGCTGGCAGAGGTAATAGATAGTCAAGGTGCTGTTCAGTCTTCTCTCATTGGTCGATTAGGACTACTTCGGTGGTACTACGATAAACGGCTCCAGTCGTTCCCTAAAGATTGTGAATCCGGCCCAAACTTGCCTCGGGGGGATGTTACAAATCTGACCAATTCTCCACTTGCGCGATACGAATGTTCCAGGGCGATTTTCTACCGGTGGCATGTACATCGTTTGTCACAGCACCTGAAGAAATTTACAGGTATGTGGCTGTTTGTTTATGTTAGTGTTACAAAGTCACTGTCGCCAAATATCTGCATACCTGGTTGATTCTATGGAATTCCATTGTTTTTTTGGTTGCAGCTGCTCGTCGCCAGCGGTACGAGCGCATTGTTCGAGATCAGTTCCCACTGGGTTCCTTATTCGTTGAACGTTCCATGGAATTGCGTCTGCTTTCACTGATGCGCCTGGTACGTCGGTCGAAACTTTTTCCTTAGGGCGTTGGGATCTGTTCCTTATCCGGGGTCACTCTTCTTCCGTAGCGAAAATCCATCTTTACTGTTTAGAAACTGATAAGCATTAGATACGGATCAGGACTTCGGATACAACGCCTTCCGATGGTTCCTTCCTCCAGCCTTTGTGGTAGGTCGAGTTCATCGTAGTACTACTCACACAAATCAATCCAGACAAGGCCGGTGTTCTCTAGCTGAAATAAAAATGTCTCACGTAGCTTATTTTTCCAGCAAGAGCGTGTCGTGGTCGCTTGGTTTTGTACCGTGCACTTGGCACGCCGTTCTGCCCACTAATGTGTCAAAACGCACGAAAGCTGGAGAGTGTGTAACAGGACAACGTGAGATTACCATAACCCTGTTGGTACGAAAAATTACCGAATTGTCAACAAGTTCGCTCTGGCGTTTGTGATGAACCCGGAACGTCTTGCTGGACAGTTTGATTATGACCAATCAGTGTGCGTGTTGTGACTAGTTCGCCGTAATGCTGTCTGGTTCGGTTATTCGGTGCGGCCTTCCTCTGGAGAGAACCACTCGAGAGCCGTTTTGAAACGGCATTGACACGGAAGGAAACATTTGTGGACTTGCTGAGAGCAAACTTCATCCAATCAAAATGTCACCGTATCGATCGATTTCGATGTTATATCGCACCTATTTACTCAAGTTATAATAGTTCGACTTTATGCATGATTAGATTATACCTTGCAACCTTGGTCATGGCAGTTGCGTTCTACCCACCACAGTAGAGATTAACATTAAAAATTACTGGTGATACTGTAGAGGACAAAATTAGTTAGTGGGAGTTATATGACAAACAAAGTTGACCTCAGCAACCAAAATCTCAGGAGCCATCGATATGAACATGATCTGGCCAACCGGAATGGTGATACGTTTGAGGACTGAAAACCAACAGAAACCGATAGACCTGTTCTAGCAGAAAGTTGGGACCTTCTGAAATCGAAACTCAATGTGTGTGGAATGTTTAGGAACGTTTTAGGCCGAACAAAAACACTTTAAGGATAGCAAGTTCACGAGGGTTCAGCGTGCCATAAACTTGAGTGTATCTATCAGGAATTTTTGTTCTTTTTTTTCAGGACGCACTCATTAGGGCCACCCTCCTTGTTAGCCGCTTCGGTTGTCTTCGCGAGGGGAGCATGATGAAGCTTTTGGTTTTTAGATTGTCGTCGCCCCTGTTGAATCACTTTTCCGATTCGTACGGATATTCTTGCTCATTTCTCGTTGTTTGGATAGATTTCTGTGAGTGTTACTCACCTCATTACTGCAATTACTGTCAGAATTGTCAGTATGTTGGAGCATGATGAGTTCATGTGGGACTTGTAGTCCCCAAAACGGCCAGTCCCCTCTCTGTGAGTCGGTTTGCCATTTTTGCCGGCTGAACCGCTCTTCCACTGAATTCTCTTATCTTTTTTATTATTAGTCTCCATTATGTACCAACCACCAACGTTCATCTAGCTGTCTGTTGAACAGTATCTCCCATTGGTGGTTGATCAGGTGACCGTTGATCTGTTCGCCAAGCCACCACCGTTCCGGTACTTTTCCATTATCCTCCACATATATGAGTTATTCGATTGAATGAAATAGTCTTCTGTGTCATTGGTTTCTATCGGTGATCTATTTTATTAGGATTGCTCTGGTAACTTGACAGATTCGTATTACACCTAATAACGGAAGTCCCCCGCTGCTGTCTAATATGGTAAATAAAACCGATTTAATGGCCACATACTGGTAGCATATAATATTTTTTTCTGTTTACATGCCCCACCTTTTCTTAAAACAGTGTATTCCATCGGGTGCGCCTGGAAGTAATAACACCTTGTCTCAGTCTTCAGGATTTGGTATTCCTGCACTACCTGGTCCGCGGCTGTTGATTGATGGTTCTGCAACCCTGACACCGGATGTCCCATGTGGAACGAATATATCGTCGCCGTCCAAGGCAATCTTGGCCCTACGGCCCATAATCCCTTCTGCAATGAACGAACTGGTTCACCTGGGTTTGGTTCAATTCCCGTCAATGATTCTTGACCATTGCTACACTGAATCTGTGTCTCCGCAGAGCTTTTTTCTAGTTTGCAAGCTGATCGGACGTTTGGTTAGCTATTTGACATCTGACCAGGTCAATGAAATATTCGCCCCAGGTGCCAGCAAACTTTCCGAATCTCCCCTTTTCCGGTTAATTTGTCGCCTGTGTTGCACCACAGATGATGCGATGACAACAGCGAAGGATCTACTTATCCATGGATTGACACTAATTTTGAGGTATACAAGTCCGTTGGCGCGATCCGCCGGGGCTGGTTCATCTCATAAATCTCTCGACGACTCAAAGTAAGCTTATGACTTTTCAGGATGATTTTTTCACGGTCGAACTCCAATTTCGAAGAGTGTTTATGGCCGTACGGCTTTCACAACTCATTTGTACCGCCAGGTTTTTACATTCATTTTAACGTGTATGGGTTTTTGGCAATATTTTGGATAAATTTTCATCACGTAGCTACATTCATGTTCAGATTACAACGATGTGAGGCCACTAACTGAGGCCTTGTTGATTAAAGCTGAGAAATATCGTCGATCACCTTAGCCTGAATCTCTCCCACGGAAGCGTTACTGAGATTTCCTGAAGTGCGGAATTCCTGATAGGGACGAATGTAGCGAAAAAACCCTTTTTCATATGATTGATCACCTTGACCAGTGTATGTACCGCAAATTAATACTATCAGTCACTGTATGATTGGGTACTTCTGCTCATAAATCTGTGATGGCAAAGGTAGAAGTACATGATGAGTCACCGAGTCAAGCTGATTACCGCACGGTCAGACTAGTTCGTGGACCCGGAAAGAGCTTTTGGGCCAATGCAATAATGATAAGCCGGATGGAGTTACTCCGTATGGGACATGTTGGAAGGCTTGATCTTGTTCTATCACATGAGTGGTTCCTGCTAGATGTGACTCGAGCTAGTCTTCTTTGAACCACCGCTCAGTGAACGTGGATGTGGCCGTGTATCCTGACCGACAAATGCCTTGGTGCACTGGCGTCCGTTTCCCGACGCTGGGCCGCATGTGCACCTAACTGAGCTCCTTGTGCCTGGTGTAATTCTGAGGGGATAGGACTGGAAAGTAAACACTAGGCAAAGATGTGTCACACACTTTCTTTTTTACTGTAGACAGTCGAAGGAGCCTGTGTTCACCACCCTCTGGGACAGAAATCTGATTAGGTCTCGCTTCTGTTGTAGTGGTAAGAAACTACCGAAATAATTGTGGTGAGCCGATCAAGTTTGCCTTCTGTGGATTTTCTGCTGTGTCTTCATCGACCCTCTTTAGTATAACAGTGTTGAGAAAGTTCCGTTGACCACTTTATTCCCGTTTGGAGAAATTTTTATATTACAGTAAGCTGAGTTGAACGTATTCAAGACGTCAGTTCATATTGTCGTTAGCCAATACAGCTGTATCACCTACCCAACAGCCGTATAGTGTGAGTTGCTCGATGAATGTCTTTAGCTCCTGCATCTCAAGTTTACCCATAGGTAGATCTATCAGAAGTGCATCCAAGGAAGCAAAACTCGTTCAACTGTAGCACTCTTTTGCTGCCCAGTTGCAGTGCAACCCGAAGGAGGCACGAGGGCTGGAACACTGCCTGGTTGCCCAAGCCTAGACAGGTGCACTCGACATGCTGGGTTGAACCACGGGCTTTGTGGTCAGTAAGTTCGCATCTGAACCATTGAGCTATCCAAAGATTTTGTTGTAACTCTGTCCTCTGCAGGTAGATTTCTTTGTTGAAGGTGAGCCGGACGTTGTGGGTGCAAGGAAGTAAATGTTCTTCCCGATCTGTAGTAAGAACACTATTATCCTCAATCAGGTTAAAACCACATACTATTGCCTCATTGACTGGTATGTTAGTAAGTGACGACACCACGTCACAACAGTACTCATGGTAATTATCAATTTTTGGATCTTCAGGCTGTTAGATGAATTGAAAAGTGTCTTTCAGACCAAATATCGTCACTTCTCTTCTCATTTTGGTGGGCTTTCTGGCGGGAGCTTGGTTCGGAGAATTGAACATATCCATAATGGGCTGGAGAAGTAGATCGGATTTGAGAATTCTAAGGAAACCTTATCGTTCGTGTGTAGTAGCTTGAACGCATATCAGGCTTATGTATAGAGGTCTGTTCAAGCCGTGACCCGGACTGACCAGCATCGATATCTCGGATGAAAGTTGCTAAGCTCGAGCTGAGCTTCAAATTCAGGTTGACTACTCTTCGAATACGGTTAATGCAGTTTAGAACCGAATAATAAAGCCACCAAAAGCGTAGCATCCAGTTTTCTCGACAAGAATCGCACCGTTGCGTACTGTCAGTGTGTTGGGCTGGCGAGAAACTTTCATCTTGTCGACGTCAGTTTTGTTACCAATGATGAAACGAACCTGTGCGTCGACGTCTTAGCGTTCGTACACGTTCATGGTCCCCAATGTGCCCAAGTACTGAGTTTGCTTACCTCCTATTTGACTAATATTCTCGTGGCTGGTTTCCCACTCGTTTCGTGCGTAGCGAGTAAATGCGGGTGCCATCGAGTTGATGCGATTTCCACGCAGAAGTCGGTAATAATACCTAAGACAGTGATTGGGAAGACAGAACCTTGCCCTGGATTGCGCAAAGTTCATACGATGTTTTGGATTCAGGTGGCTTGTTTGAAATCGCTTGCGGTGTTTTGAATGTCTTGATGAACGATTAGGCAACACTCGGTAAACCACGCTGAACGATTCTACCGGATCGATCTAATGCCTGTCATCTATCAGGTAGTTTGTATTTACACTGGTCACGCGCTATGATGCGAGACAGTAGGCTTTCAACTATTCTATGGACTGGATGCCAAGCAGTACGTTCCACATCATTTACGGGATGCGCTAACTGTACTGGTTGAACTTCCCTCTGATTTGTTTTTGTAGCAGGCACTCTAAGCCTCTGCACTGTGAAGCGATTTCAGGGTCAGTTTAGTGTCTGTTCATAGATGCGTCACTCCTCTCGGTCAGTGGTAACAAAATTTGCACGTAACAGTATTATTCTAAAATAAGCGAGAACGAAACAAAAAAAATTATTCTGAATAAGTAACTGTAATGTCTGATTTATCTCTTTAGTGATTCGCGCGTTCCTAATCACACATCTACATTTCAGCGACATCCAGACATTTACCTCTCTACCGTTCACTTCGCTAACTGAATACACGTCGACTCCGCTTAGTTCTATCCCCTGTGCCAGCTTGCCGTTTGTCCTACTTAATGATGCAGTTCGATCAATACTGAACACTACAAATAGTCCGGACTCTGGAGACCTACTCCACTGCGCAGATTCCCTTGACGGAAGACGAACTTTGCTTGAATTGACATCACAGTGCTTCGCGCAGCTGCTGCGTCGACAGTCAGTATCTCTTCCTGCCGGACCTACGGACAGCTGTGTGAATACAAAGAACCTTTTACGTCTGTTTCTTGCCCTTTCTGGTGAACCTCGCTTCGAGTAAGTTTGCATTCCATTTCTCTTTCATGCTGGAGCTATATTTCACGAAGTTTGTTCGTTATACTAGTTTCCTCCGTGACATCCCTCTCGTTTACAATGGACCAGTTATTCCCTCCACACTTTGCTTCAGTTTCCGATTAAAGAAGCTTGTTCGTAGCATGACGAGATTTTGGAATTAAATGGAAGTTTCGACCTATGCGGAAAACCAGAGAAGCACCGTACAGACGTTTCATCCTTATTGTGAAACCCCACGGAGTTTCGAGCCTGCGACCTCCCGGCTAGTAGTTTGAACAGCAACGTCCGAACTGCATTTTGATCAATGTGCTAATCAGCCGCTGGTAGCTGTCTTAAGTGTCCCAACCACTAGCCTGGGGGTTGAGGGTTCGAAACTCCCTGAATTTTCGTGAGATGTGCATCCCTGATGATTCCTAATAAGAGCGAAACAGTGTATCGTGCTTCTTTTTTTAACCATAGATTGGGTTCACTTACTGGACAAAATCTCAAGTAAAGAAGTTTCATTTAAACCATTTCGATCGTCAGAACTGTACTTTTCTTACTGGTGTGATGGTGATGCTGATGGTTTATTTATTCACGCTGCGATTGTAAGCGTCCGCCGTCTGCTCGCCTTACGCATGTCGCTTGAGTTCTTATGAAGTACTAAGTTTTCAAACCTAAATCCTCTGTTGTCAAACTCATCATAGTCAAGTGGTCTGCTGAAAAGGGCCTGCGTGTTTCCCCCAGATGTGTTAGTCTCCATATCCTCTGGCACGCCTGTGAACTTTAAGCCAAGAATTACCCATTGTCAGAGACGTCTTGTTAGATGCTTCGGTGTGGTGGGGAGTGCGTGCTGGGAAATCGGTTTGGCCCGACCAGAACCAGTCCGCCTGCAAATGCTCCCAAGTGGATTATGACTTACGTAGCGGCTTCTAGGTAATTACTGCTCACTGCACTCTCGTGGGGGGCCCATTGGCCGCACAATGCTCTTAGTTACAAAACCTTTGCGAGTGGAATAAAACTTTTTACGCCAAAATGTTGCATTTTGTTGCCTATGTGCTCACACCAAAAATCATCCTAATCTACTTTCATATTTTCGCAGCTCACCAAATTTCATTGTCCACAGAGGCAAAGAACATTGGTAGACCAGTGTTATAAGACTTGCGGTATTACAATGAGGCTTGACTAGTTTGACGGAGAACGCTGGCACCTCAGCGACAATGGGCCAGTACCTGTGCTTGCAGTTTTAGGTTGACTGATGGTCCCTCAGGTGCGCATCAGAAAGTCATGGAGATCAGTCAGCGTGGGCAAATATCCTGAATAAGATGATCTGGTTGGCCTAGGTTTGAGCTTTTTGACTTCTTGGCAGGAGCACAAAAGCTAGTGACTGTTTGTACTCAGAGAATAAGGCAGTTACATCTTGTTCTTTTGCCCTTGCTGTTCCCTCTCATACAACGAAATTCCATATGTCTTCACTCCTGTTACCTCTTAAGCTTGTTATGACGGTTGGTTTGGAATCCAGTAACACAAAAGTACTTCTGACTGATGAGCGTATTTGGTAGGTTTTGTTAATTCCACGAAATACGGAGTTCTGAAGGGTTTGAAGAAACAAAAGTTGTATTATCTTCGAATTTCTCATTTCCAAGTTCACTCATAGAGTCAAAGCGGAAATTCAACATATTCGAAGCTATCGAATGCTTATGGGCTGGTGAACAGTTGTGGACTTGCACAGACTGTCCAAAATATCTATCATAAACTCGCTTTCACCTGAAAATTCCATACAATCTACCATTTGAGTACACAGAACTTGTCTCACCCTTCAAAAATATTGAAATGCGATATAAATGGGCCTTAGTTATGAGCACGTTAGTGTACTCTAGGCTACACTGGACCCAATTAGGCTGTTTCAAAATATGCGCGCTTTCGCGTTGACTTTAGTCCTTTCAGTCTCGATCGAATTCACAATCTCGCGCGCAGGGGCGCACCCTTCATCTGCAAATCTTTTTTGTAATCACAACCCTGTGTTTCAACCACCGTTAATGTCCGTATCATATGCCAGCCAACCATTTAGGAGGACCGTTTATGCCATATTCGATCAGAGGTGAAAGGAGTGTTCGGTTAAGCCGTATGGCACATGATAACCGTGCTGACATGCTCCGTGCCGACTCTTTGTCTGTTGCCTCGCAAACGATGTGCCTTATTGGCGCGAGACAATTTTCAAAGCCTACTACTTTCGCATCGGCCTTGATCTAGTATGATACCCGTTACTTGGTTTAGAGGCGTTCTTTCAAGCGGCTTCAGAAGAACGGAAATACAGTATCATTATTATCAATAGTAGTAGCAGTAGCATTATAACCTTAGTCAGTCGTTAGCAGTCAGGTAGTTTTCCAATGGAATAGCACTTATTGAACGGGACTGATGTTGGTACGCCGTGAGCAACAGCGGCGATAGATGGTCGGCTGACTTCATTTGCCGCATGTTACTATAAACTTCTTCCAATGTTGAACCATCCGTAGGAGTACAGTCGTTAGATTGGACGATCACATTCAGTGAATTTAACATTCTTAAAAGTCACGACTGAGCTCGTTCAGGCCAAAGCCAAAGGAATATAAACTTTATCACTCTCCGCATAGATGCTTCAATACTCGCCACATTTCATGGCGGCTTTTGTTGCCAGTAGCATCATCGACATAGATTTTATCAGTTTTATTATAATATTCTTTTCTCAACGACGTAGGATTTCCGACCAGGGTACGACTTACCTATTCCTTATTAACCGCTTAAGCAGTACAGGGCCTGTGGTTTATGATATGGATGTTCTCGGCAGGGTGGCATAGGTTTCAAGTAAAAGTGTAGGTGGTCACTGCAACACACTCTCTCTCTTGTGTCTTAGAATAGCGTCCATCCTGCTAATTTGAGGAACGATTATATTTTGTTTCTCATTTGAACGAGTTCAGAAAATCATCGGGTTTCCTTAACTCCATCCACTTCTTCCCCACCAGACCTTGGAGATTAACCGTCATTCCATCGGACTCAATAATAACCTTGGATATCGATGTCCTGGATCACTTATTACAGGACCTGTTAGCAGAAGTGAAAACAGTCAGTAATTTCGTAATGGAAATGATCGTTCTGACTTTGCGGTTTGTCGCCACAGTTGCTTCACAATCCGACACACTTCGGCTTCACTTACTTCAGTCCCAAAAGTTCTCCGCGTTCGTTGATTTCATCCTACAGAAGCCTCCAACCTCTGAGTCGGACGTTGTGGGTGTCCTAGGCACACATGCCATGGAGGTTCTCTTCTCCTGGTTTGCATTCACTACTTGGAAACCAACTGCCGGTGATGCAGTCCATCCCTTCGATCGATTCTGTATTGAGCGTTTCTTGACCCTGCTAAATCACGGTAACCGACCATTGAGGGAAAACAGGTAAATCAGTATGTTGCGCATGTTGGTTGTTCATTTCATGATAGATCATGCCCAGTTTGTGCATGCAGATATTTTTGGTAACCTCTGCATTCCACTTCAGACAAACGGTGCCTCCTCAAAATTGGATTCAACTCACGAGTAAGCTTTATCACATGCTCTACAGAAAGCATCCCACCGAAGTGATCGCGTTCTACGGATCTCGTGTGGGCCCCCTAAAATAGATGACTTTTGTTGTAATACTGCATCTCTGTTTACATCATCTCCTGTTGTCGCAGTGGGTGAGGATTATCAGTGAGTTTTAGCGATTAGTTGAAACCAAAACAAGTATGACAAAACGAGTGTGTGTAGTGCAATAAGGCAATAAACCCGGGTACCTCTTACTCTACTTTACCTCACTACCGTTGCGACAAAACGCGGATCATCGGTGTACTGAAAGGTAGTGAATTCCGTAGTGGCTTACAGATACGTGGGAAATAATGCTGTAATCAGGTATGTGGAAACACTACACGTGGACGGGGGCGAAAATGACGCGGTAGATTGTATTTTTACTCCTATGCATTGATATCTTTTCATATTGATGTCTGGAGTCCTAGAAAACCAACTGTTTTGCGTTTAGTTTTACTGCCCATTCATTGTACCGTCGTTTTATCCTTCATGGTCCACGACACTTTTCTTTACTGCCATGTTGGCCGGAATATGCTATATTTTTATCACCGTTGTTTTTTTCCTACTAAATCAGTGAAACATCTAGATCGACCGGACTTCACTGTGGCCCAAGCGACCTTCAGGCCGTACTACTGGAGGCCGTATATCGTCGACTGCAAACAACTCACCAGTCGAGTGTGCTAAACACAAAGGTTATGTCCGAAGCTTGTCCGATGATTCTGTGCTCTTCCCACACCATTACCAACCTCTCTTTCGAGTTACTATTGGATTTGACCACCAACGTTCTTAAGTGTTTTCATGGAACCAATGGGAAGTTTCTATCTAATGCAGAAGAACGGTCATGTCTTACAGCTCGGTCGACCATATTTGATGCTGATTACGAAGCTTCTCAGTCGAAATTCGCTTTATGGTCGACGCGGTTATTGGAAGGTTATGATGTGGAGTTTTCGGAACGCGATGAAGATCTTGATACTGACTCTGGAATGTCCAGATTGGTCTGTTGTCTGTTCCCCGGTCGGTGTTCGGATGCACCCACGTACTCTTCCCTCATTTCGACGTCAGATTTTCATGGTCGCCTCATGGCTCGGATTTTCCATTGTCTTCTGGTTCGATTGCTGTCTGATTCCGAAGCTACTGACACTCATTCCTCCTTCGTCCACTTTACTGGACTTGCAATTGAACTCCTTATCGATCTCTTGCAAAGGGCTACCGCTCCGCGTGAGGTGTGCCGTATAGTGACCCTTGCTTGCCTTGTTGGTGGTTGGCCGACACTTCACCGCTTGTCCGAACAGCTGTTCAATGACTTTTATCCAAACACCACAATGGATTGGCTCATGTTTGCTCTGATCACTTTGGTTACCGAACAATCTATATCAAGAAGTTATTTCTTGCACCACGTGAGTTCCTCCTCCACATCAAACCGCGTTTCCTGCCCTCTGCTCCTCCTGCTAGCATATTGCTATTCGGACGTTTGCGGCCAAGATGACGAAATCGCGGAGATTTCTATCCGGACATTTCTGTTTCAATCTTCGCATGGTGCTGACATGAATGGTTTACCGAATCAGCGGATTCAGTCGTATCTCAGTGACTTGCAATTTGAACCCAGGGTTTACCTCGGGATTTCGGAATTAGGCCAGTCGGCCGTTGTCCATGGGCTCCCCAGTGGAGAGTTCCCGTCTAGCTCGTCCAGTCTGCTTACTCACTACCTTCCTGCAGGAATAAGTGCGCCCATCACAGCTTTCAGTTGCTCCGCATTAGACCACTGGCGCAATGTTGCACGGATTCCACCAACCCCAATAACCGTCCAGGATACCCTTTTAGGGGTCACGATGACTTCTCGACAAGATGCCTGTGAGAAGCCCTTGTGTGACTTCTCTTCAGTTGCTTCGTTTCAGTCGGACGTTATCGATGGAGAATCGGCCTCGTTGAATATGGCTCTGGCCGCAAGAAACCCTTCTGGAAACACCACATTCCCGTTATATCTGGGTTCTCTCAGTCGCAACGTCGACCGTGATACTGCCGACCTTACAGCCATCTTGGCAAAATCTTCTTCGTCGCTCAGCGACCAACTTCTTTCGATACTGGCATCTAGTGACCAATCTCAGCGGTTTGTAAGTGTAACTGTTCGGTTCCCATGTCTGATTTGGTTATGTTCAGTTGTGATGGAATCATCCGATACGGCGGTAGAACAAGGTGAGTCACTGTCTGACCAATGCTGCTTCATTCTCCTACCTCTTTATGCATTGGTTACAGGCGTGTTTCGTGGTAAAAGGTTCATACAATAGTTATTTGTCAGTCAGTAAGATTCGCTTTCCTGGATTGTACCCTACAGAGCGAAGGATAGTCCGCTCAGCCTCCGATTTGCTATTTATTACAGCTATCGCTTGTATACGTTAAAAGATTATTGCCCTTGCGGGGAGGTAACATCCGACTGTTGCGTGAGAATAGCTGAAAGTTATTTCGTTGGTTAATGATAGCTCTATTTATGAACTAACCTTCTGCGCGACCCATTACCATCTGGTTCAAAAGTCCTTTCGATTTTGAGGTGCATTCTTTCTTCCCATTCACATGGACGAAGTACACCACACTAGCCGTTCTATAATCAAAGAAGAATTTCTCGTGTGAATGGCGGCATCTGATCATCCACATTAGAGGAGCAGTTCTAAAATGGGTTGGCAGTGACCAACTGGAAATCATAGGAAGCTTGAAGAACGGGAAATAATGCACATTAGCATCATCAGCAATAATAGGTGCTTCGGATGCATAGGTAGCAGACTCATAGTTTGTCTTATCTCACCAACTCATTTTGTTCGGCATTTGTTAGCTTTGGCTTTGCTCCGTCGTGACACTTTTGGCGTATTTTCTTATTCCCGTCGAAATATATTCATGTCTGATGACATACTGCGGGTACATACAGAGGATATTCCAGCCTCCGATATTTTGGTGTTGTCATTTCTAAATTTCACAATGTTAAATCCACAACGAGTAGGATGAAAATCCCTTTAGTCAGAAAAATACTCCCAGATTACCTCGGCCGAAATAGATGGATCCATGAGAAAGAAGATCTTTTGGCTTGGCTAACAAGGTTTCAGGAGGGACCACGCAGTCGTTTTTTTTAACTTCATAACTGTCCAATTTATTCATTTTGGAAGCCATGCACGTTATCTCTGCATGTCACACATCATTCACAATTTTTTCTTGAGTTTTGTGCGATCCCTAGTTAGGCGGCGTCTGAGACCGTATTCAAAGTCCATTAAATGCCTTTCGGTCGACTGATAGGGCCAGATCCCTGCTCCAAAATATATTTTCTACCCTCCGCGCTCGTGGACCAGTTTCTTCCTAAGTATCCTCTGATTATAACTATTTCAACAGAGGGTTTCCGGGACTCGCAAGCCATATGGTAGTCACCGAATGATCTACAGGGCTAGTTGGTGACCTCATGCTGTTATCGTGATTGTCATTTTCTTGTATTTCGATGATCATGATTGAATTCCTTAATTATTCCCAAAACCGGCGGTTTATTTGAATTATGTGTATGCGGTCTTTATCAATTCGTCATGCGGTAGGATGGAAAATTTGGCGCTCACATCATCGGTCGGGTTGGTCCGAGTAGAGCTTCCCACCAGCCCTGTAAATAGTATTGTTTCACGTATCCTGCCGCCTACTACCAAGTTTTTATCCTAACGAAACTGCTTGGTTAATCCTGTTTATCAGTCACATCACACTCCTGTCTTACATCGTCTACTCTCCACCTTTCAACATTCACTCCAACGCTACGTTTGTGATACAGGACCATCTGCTGTCGCCTTAGAATGCTATCGGGATACACCGGGACAAAGTCAATGCAGTCTGGTAGCTACGCACGAAGCAAAAGCCATAACACGAGCTTCTAATGGCGAACGGTCCTTTGACACTCAGCAACCGAACCCTCCATGTATCAGTTTGGTTTTCCCGCCCTGTCTCGTCAGTCACCTGAGGTTGAGAGTGTACAAAAGCAGAGATTTGTCAAAGAAATTAACCCTCTCCGCACTTCGTCTCTACGGCCGTCATGTCGAACCAGCGGAGTCGTTCGGTACGCGTTACACTTCTGGTCGAGAGATATCAAAACTACCCCAACCATCTGACATGGCCAGGTGAGTTATTCTTGTTTGCAAGAGTGATCAGGGCTCTGACAGTCGCTGGACACGCCACTTACAACTCAGAGAGAGGTGTTCGAAGTTGTGGGAGATTTTACGTACCTTGCAAATTGTGTTAAAATTCTATTTCTGTGTGGTAAATGGGGTTGATGCAGGAATCTCTAAGACTCCGGTCGCATTTGCTATGGCGTCAGAGCGGTATATCCCTGAATCTTAAAGAGCATGTCTTACGGTCTACAGTTGTATGGATGTGAAATTTTATCCGATTCGACAAGCGCAACTGTGGAGTCTTCAATTTTTCGTCGATTTTTTCTCAGAACCATAGGCTGGTGCGAACCAATCTGCGATGAGACGAAGCGAGTGTTCATTTGTGCTGCTGATCGCTGTCAGTGGCGTCTGTGCTGTCAGTTTCTTTCCAGCGCTTGGAGGTGTAGGCACCTCAGAATGCTTGCGATAGTTCAGTAACAGGTCCCTTCCCTCACACACTTTCATTCTGTGGCTTTAAGTATAATTCCTAAGCTTTATGGTTTTATGGCAGTGTAGTCTCAGTGTCAACAGTGGGGACTTCCATCGAAGAATGTGCCCAACACCAAAATCTATGGTGGTTAAGTCATCTGATACGCATGCCGAATCATCGTTTGCTGGAGAATGTGCTGTTTTCCGTGCCCAATTCAGAGGGGTGGTCAACCCATGACCTGACAGACAACTGTGAGAGATTGCAAAACGTTTGGGTGCTGTCGGTGCTACTGGCCTTCCAGGCTGGGGACCACCTGATCCCCACTGCACCTGATTGGAGACGCTGGTAATCGTTTCTGCTGTTAGTTTATTTCCACCTTGTCTGAATGACCGTCTGGAAGTGTATGCAGCCTCCATGTATCAGTTTGGTTTTCCCGCCCTGTCTCGTCAGTCACCTGAGGTTGAGAGTGTACAAAAGCAGAGATTTGTCAAAGAAATTAACCCTCTCCGCACTTCGTCTCTACGGCCGTCATGTCGAACCAGCGGAGTCGTTCGGTACGCGTTACACTTCTGGTCGAGAGATATCAAAACTACCCCAACCATCTGACATGGCCAGGTGAGTTATTCTTGTTTGCAAGAGTGATCAGGGCTCTGACAGTCGCTGGACACGCCACTTACAACTCAGAGAGAGGTGTTCGAAGTTGTGGGAGATTTTACGTACCTTGCAAATTGTGTTAAAATTCTATTTCTGTGTGGTAAATGGGGTTGATGCAGGAATCTCTAAGACTCCGGTCGCATTTGCTATGGCGTCAGAGCGGTATATCCCTGAATCTTAAAGAGCATGTCTTACGGTCTACAGTTGTATGGATGTGAAATTTTATCCGATTCGACAAGCGCAACTGTGGAGTCTTCAATTTTTCGTCGATTTTTTCTCAGAACCATAGGCTGGTGCGAACCAATCTGCGATGAGACGAAGCGAGTGTTCATTTGTGCTGCTGATCGCTGTCAGTGGCGTCTGTGCTGTCAGTTTCTTTCCAGCGCTTGGAGGTGTAGGCACCTCAGAATGCTTGCGATAGTTCAGTAACAGGTCCCTTCCCTCACACACTTTCATTCTGTGGCTTTAAGTATAATTCCTAAGCTTTATGGTTTTATGGCAGTGTAGTCTCAGTGTCAACAGTGGGGACTTCCATCGAAGAATGTGCCCAACACCAAAATCTATGGTGGTTAAGTCATCTGATACGCATGCCGAATCATCGTTTGCTGGAGAATGTGCTGTTTTCCGTGCCCAATTCAGAGGGGTGGTCAACCCATGACCTGACAGACAACTGTGAGAGATTGCAAAACGTTTGGGTGCTGTCGGTGCTACTGGCCTTCCAGGCTGGGGACCACCTGATCCCCACTGCACCTGATTGGAGACGCTGGTAATCGTTTCTGCTGTTAGTTTATTTCCACCTTGTCTGAATGACCGTCTGGAAGTGTATGCAGCTCGGAATGATTGTAATAAGCTAGCACTAAATCCTTTCCTTTCCATTCTTTTTTTCACCATAAGGCTTTTGGCAGTGGGGCATCAATATTGAACAGTGATGTCATGCTGTCAGTGATGATGACAATGATGATCTGTAGATCACCCATGAATCGTGTTTCTCCCCTAGTGCTTTGAATCGCATGAAACCTTACTTACTCAGTTATAAAGACAACTTGCAGCTGTTCCATACTTGCTGGTGAACAGCGGAATTACGCGTGCCGGTTTTCCAACATTTCGGTTCATTCAAGCCCAACCAAGTTGGATTCCTCTGTAACACGTGGCATAGGAAAAAAACGCAAGTCAGCCACGTAAGACCTAATCACCCTAATGTTCACCTCGTTAAGCGCCCTACCTGCCCCACACTTTTGGTGCCTACCTAGTGTGCAACTCGAAGGAAGCTTTCCCATATATAGACAAGTGCTCATACTGCATTCGAATCTCAAATATCTGTTCTCGATGACGATGATGATGATAATGATTGTTGTGCTCAGAGTTAATCGCTGGCAATCTCAGTCTACAGAACCATGCAATATAATACTAGGCATGCTTTCGACAGGGTTTTGAGCCACCTTGCCTACAAGCTGGTGCTTAGGTTAGTGAACCTAAGTTTCACACTTATGGATTGTCTACGTACATGATGCATACTCGAGCAGTGAAGTGTTCACTTTCAAACGACCAGATCCACTGAGTGCGATCATGGCTAACATGCAGAGAGTGAGTTCTTAGGAGGTGCCACCATCTTACTGGTTTGCCTTTTCAGTTACGTAACTTTCTGAATTTATGAAATAAGCACTTACTTCTACCAACTTCTTTACTCAAAATGCCAGTTTTTGTAAACAAATTTGTGATGTCAATCCGGAAGCAATTACTTGCTCTGGGCCCGTTGTTCGCTAAAAATTGGAGCAAGGATACTAACCGTATGACAGATCCACCCACAAACCAACAGCTAGCAGATCTGACACAAATTTTTTTATCTCACCTAAATCCTGTTCTCAGTGGTAACCATTTCGCTCTGCATATACGCAGAAGAACCAGTTTGGACCTCCAAAAATTGTGAGCATCTCTACTGAATTCTTTTATATCTTTGTTTTCGTCTTGTATGTTTACGCGTCACCGCTTATTGTCAATTTTCGGTTCCTCTTGTCCCCTTTGCATTTGCAGCTCCATCGCTTTGCTTCATGTGATCCATAACCAGGTTCTAGCGCACGGCGTGCCTCTCGAATTAGTCACCGATTCACTCATAGAACGCTTGACCAGTTCCGTTATTCACTCTAGTTTGTCCAAAGAACTGTCGGCACAAGTCAATCAACTATCGGCGATTGCAGCCTGTCATCAAGAATTTCGTGAGTTGGTATCCGAGTTGTGTGACCTTTCTTCCACGGAATTCGAATCTTCTGGTCGTCCCAGCAAGAAATCCACGACCGACTGGCTAGATCCACGGTCACTTTCTTCGTCGGAACAATCATCCACGTATTGGGGAACTTCTCCGAATTCGACCGTGCTTGCAGAACGAATACTGATCAATCTAATCAGTCCTCCGAATGCATTGTTTACGGGCAGTCGGGGCTGGAACAAACGTTTGGCTTCGCATGTGCTTTTCAAGTTACTTTGTGATGAAGACTGTTGTCCTCATTCTGATGAGACTACCTCTTTATCACAAAATCAAGGTTCAGTTGGTACGTTTTTGTTTCTACCGTTTGCACCATTAATGTTATCTTTTCCCCCTATTACGGTCGAAAGTTGTTTTTATTTATCCATCCGGATCCTTATCTTGAAAACCTTGCTTGAAGAACTCTCCCAGACATGTGTATTCGTTTGTCGTTTTTTCTTAGCTTTCAGCTTGGGAAACATTGTCACTTTTTGCTTCTACTTCGATCTGGAACATTTGATTTTTCCCTTTGGTTCCACACCATCCCAAACCGTGTGTGACCTGTGACGTATAATAAAAATCTATTCTCTACTAGCCTGATTTAAACCGAGCGAATAAATTGGTTCTGTTTATTCTACTCCACAATGCAAGAGTTAGTTTCCAATTGGACGAGACTTACCAAACGGTTGATTGTAAAACGGGGAGTGTTGTGCTGACTTCAGTAGCATTTTACAGTAGTTCATAATTGGTGGATGCCTTACTGTGAGTGCTTTTCAGAGTATGTGAATTTCTTTCCATCACTCACTGCTCTCTACCTTTTGGGATTATTAGTAACATATCAATTTCAATCCATATTCCGTCGGTTATCTTGATTTTCTCTCTTTGCCTTTCAAGCTCAAGAGAGTTCTCGGTCAATGACCCCGCTCTCTTTCGGACCGATGGTCTCTATTTGTTCCACTTCCAGTCAACGATTAGTTAATTGGCTTTGTCTACACGCTGACGACGGACGGTCCGAACGCCTAGAACACATCTTGCTGTGGCTGAAGCGTCTTTGCGAACCGGGTTCATTGTCCAACAAACTTCATCGTGCGCTACCAGTGGACTACGGGGCCGAATTGCTCTCGGTTTTGGCTGGAGTGTTTTGGCATATGGCTCACTCATCCGAAGGGACATGGCGCCATATGGTCACAGACGATTTTGTCTGGTAGGTGAAAAACAAGAAGCCTTAGAGGCTTGGTGAAAATCTCCTCTAAATTTGTTTTTATTGACATTTTCACGTATCTTGACTCTTCTTCCCTTTTTTCTGGTCTGGCGTTATACAAGAAGTTTGGAGTTATCTTTCTCATCAGTTTTATATGTACTCAGTTTCAGCCGCTACTACTTTTCAGACTTGTATCTGATCTATGTGTGTGACGAGGGCGAGATAGCTCAGCGGTTAGGGTGCGAGCGTACTGACCAGAAGGTCCGTGGTTCGAACCCTGCCTCTGCCTCTCGACTTCCCCTGTCTAGGCTTGGGCAACCTGACAGTACCCAGCCCTCATGCTTCCTTCGGGTTGCATGGCAGCTAGGCACCAAAAGGGTGCTACAGCTGAACGATTTTTTTTTATGTGTGTGGCTCACAATGCCACGCTACTGGCATCGCCAGTATGGCTGTTGCACATTACAGCGAGATAATGAATCCTTCTTATTTTCCATCTGCGTTCGGTGATCAGGCTTTTTAGGCCAGTGTTCCTATGTTTGTACCAGTTTTTATCCTTATTTCACTTACACGAGTGTCACTGTCACTGCGTTTTGCCTACATACGTTTTTTCATAACGGATCGAACAGTTAAGCATGAAAGGTCTAGTTTTTGCTAAGTACACAATTCTTGTTCCTGGTCGTGGTTGCAGTTGCTGCCGCTCTCATCATGATCATATCACCATTCCTTCTTGGCAGCATGGTGTACAACAAGGCTTTCGATCTGTTCCTACGAAGTCCCACTTTGCGTGCGCCATCCCCGCGGCAGGGGCTGAGAGCTTTCGCGGAAGCACTGACTGGATTGCTGTGTTCTTTGTGTGCAATTCAACCCAGTGCTCTCACCTGTATCTTACGGCAGTTCATTGAGGAACGATGCACGAACTACAAAGGGAGCCCGGACGTACAAATCCATCTGCATCTTATAGCCACAATGGTTCGATCTGAACAAGCTATCAACCATCAGTTCATCTCCAGCTACAACGAAACCAACAGCTGTTCCTTGCCTGCTTGTTGTGAGTGGTTACGTGCACATTTGATCTCAGAAAATGAAGCCTCGACTCTACGTCCGTTACATGCACGTATGCAACTGCTGTCGCGCCTGTTGCAACCTGACCAACCGAACTTGCTGCGTCTCTATTTAGGTCGGATTGTCACTGAGCGTGTTCTGCCCAGTCTCTTCCAGTGTTTCACCCGTTTCCCTTCGACGAGTAGCCGGCTATCTGTGCGACAAAATTCAAGTATGCTAGTGGCGCCGGACTGCAAACAACTCTGCTTTGATGCTGTTCAACTCTGTCGGGCTTTAATGGCTCCGCTAAATGCAGATTTTCTGTCCAACAGCACTACAGGCCACGCAGTCTCACCGCACATGTTTCAGCGTCAGTTTGCCTCGTTTCTCGCCCAAACTTTAGAACAGGTCCTCGATCGACGGGGTAAGGTATTTTGCTTCATTTTGATGTTTAGATTATGGCATTGTTTTTTAAATCACTTGGCTTCGTAAAGGTTGGTGCACACCAAGCTGTAATGAAGCGGTCATAAAATGACTATTAAGTTAGACCAGAACTTTGATCGAACAGTGAATCAGCACCCGAAATTGAAATGTTTTGTCACTTGCCGCGCACTGCCGAAAGTGGTGCTGTTTCTGGTGCTACCTTCAGGTTGGGAAAAACAGAAGAATGGACAGTTCTTTATTTGCAAAAGGTATACCAAGGGTGTACTACTGTCTGTATATTGTCAGTGTGCTTCACTCGCTACACGACATGCGTGAGCCCAGAATCGTCTCAAATCGCCTCAAGGCATTGTTGTTGTTGTTATTATTATTGTTGATCCGTGTTGGTAGCACTGTTGTTGTATTCAAGTTGCTCTGGTGAAGATCTGAAAATGTAGGTGCCTGGGAATGTTTATCCTAGGTTAGTACTAGGTTCTCTTCCACCTTCTTCATGTCATGCTTTCCCAATGTGGTTTTTGCTAGACAACTGGTGATTGCACGAGGTTCGATCATCGGTATTGTGGTCTTAGTAAACCGGGCTTTATCGATTGAGGCAGTTCTTTTTGGGCTTATTTTACTCGATGGGTTGCAAAGACAAGTGACAGTTTTATCGTTAATGGTCGCATACAGTTCATCGCTAAATCGATATATTTCACTTTCACGGGACCTGTCTGAAACGACGATCAAACGATTTCTGTAAGACAGTTCTGTCTTAACCCTTGTTGAGTGGATTCTCGATCCCAACGTCGTGCAGAGGGAAATCTACGGTGCTAAAAATTGGACAATAAGTACTTCAATCGGTAAAATCCCGATCTACATCATGATTATGCACATTGCTGATGCTTAACGTTAATATGGACCGGTGTCCACCTTTCAGCATCGCTGGATTTTACTTCCTCACCACCAGTAAAAACTAATTATTTATCATTGTAAGAAAGCTGAACATGTGCTTAATAGTGTAGTTTCACCCGATGGCCCTTCCATGAGCGTTTTGCAACAAGTTATTTTAGCAAGCCACTTACTATCCCCACTAATGGCATTATGCTGTTACGTACTACGTCTCACCATATGGTCGGATGTCAGTCAACACATCATTTACGTGCTGGCTACTAAGACCGAAAGTGCACATCGAACTCCCTCTAGTACTGGATTTGGGTGTGTACAACATGACCGCTGTCATTTCTGTAAGATGGTGCCTATCATTGAGCAACAGGCTACATTGGACGTGCAGGAAGTGGAAACGGATCCGGTCGGACCGGGGATAGGGGCTGAAACTAAACAATTAGTCTCTCTTCCAGGCTTTTTCTTACCCATGTCGTTCTAATGCACCTACCAGAGTTTACTCCGCTTATGGATTCCGATTTTGTGCACTCTCAAAATGGTTACTCGTGCCTCTGAACTTTTGATTTTCTCAAACATCTCGTATAAGTGGATCCTTTTGTCACACACGAAACTGGTGCACAATAGACACTTCCAGCTGTCAACAGCCCCTTGGAATTGCTCGCCTTCTTACATGCTAGTAGATGAAAGGTCATGACGGGAACGAGGTAATGGCTGGGTTGTGCTGGACTGGAGATGGATGACTCCGCCAGTCGTTGATGTCCTAATTAATCACGTGTCCAAGCACACGCACACGAATGCTTTCAATTCGGGAGCCAGGTGATAAATGTTTCTACTCACCACCAATCAGTTCTTGAATCCTGCCAACTGGTAAACAAGCCTCCCATCAACAACGACCTATGATTTCTCAACGTTTTTACTGAGCATGTCGTTGTCATCAGTTGACACCAGTAGCTAAATCTATAGCCTGTCGAAAACTTTTCAGCAACCCTATGAGTAGTGCGTTACGTATATCAATATATAGCCTGTTATAAAGTGACACTGTAGAGTTTCATAGATGTTTGGCAAACAATCAGTGGATTTGTTTACCCAAACATTTTCCAGTTGATTGATTGATGAAGAGCATTTCGTTTCCTTAGTGGATTTGCACACCGATTGATTGTGCCACGTTTCTGCTTTGTACTTTAGGTTTCCTGCTATTTTTACGAGATCCGTTTGGCTGAAGGTAACGGTTACAAGATGCAATCGTCTTCGTGAATAGTCCCTCCCTCACTTTTTTCTCTTCTTTTCACTCTAAGGCTTTAAGTATATTTAGATGGACTTTATGGTTGTACGGCAGTGAAACATCACTGTAAATGTTACTGTCTCTGATGATGAGTAGATGCTCATTATAGGGGAAGCGTATTGTTTATTGGGGCGTATATTTTGATGTAAAATTCCGTGTTCCTGTAATAATTTCGTCCAAGGGAAGAGCACTGCGCATCAGAGGCTACTGTACATGGGAGTATTATTCTATAAACTATGAGCATATGTAGCTGTGGACTACTGTGCATCGAGGACTTCTCGCATGTTCTTCACACTTTTGCAGCTGGTTGTTCCAACCCTGAGGTTCGGTGACTTCTTCGGATATGATTTGGAATGTCTGATGGTGGAAATGATTATGTACACTTAATATTTTACACTTACTGGAGTAATCGTGAATACCCATGTTATCGAGTTGTTCTCCTTTGTTGTTGTATTCCAGAAATTCGTATCCCAGAATTCGCACAAAGTCTTTTGCTTGAGTCACTGAGACCAACAACCGGTAGTAGGACCGTCGCCGTTTTCGCCGTGCGCGATCCGAACAATCCGTACGATCCTGCGCTCACGCTGACTGGTCCCCCTTTAGCACCACCTAAGCCGCCGCCGATTAAAGCTCTTTCTGTTGGAGCTCTTTGTGCCTGGATTCGTCACTCAGCTCGAAACCTAGAATTTGATTGTTCAGTACATCCGAGTCTGGCTCAAGCGATCCTGTTGCTGAACACGTGGGATCCATGTGGAACTGGTGACTTTTCTAATAAGCGAGTTCCGTTGGTTGTCGCCCATTTACGATTGATGCTCTGTGCTCTACTGTACCCGTACACTGCCATCCCATCTCGACTATCGTGTAATGCAAGTGCCAAGGATCTACCAGCGTTGTGTGGTTTTGAATTAGCTCTTGCATGTAGACCTCCATCCAATCCAGATAACACCTTCACACTATCTGATTGGCAGAATGCCCATCCACTACCACTTGGGGCGGCTAGTGATCAATGGAGCGTGGATTGCATGGCCCATGTTGCATACGGTCATATGCAAACTGGCTTCGGGCCAGTTTCCCTGCTTATCAGGCCTCGTGCCCATAGGGACGTCATCTTAGAGGCGACAGTCAAGGAAACAGCTTGTTCCATCCAGTTCAGTCCAATTCCAACCTTTTCCTCTATCTTGGTTGAGGCAGGTGTTTTGCAGCTGCTGTCAGAATGTGCAATGCGTCTACAACATGTTGATTCCGTGTTCGAATCAACGGATTTGACGGAAGTTTTACAGACCACAGATTTGGACCGACCAAAATGCATCAGCAAGGACTCCGAGACCGATGTTAATTCGGAAGGTGTGAAAAAATGGACAAACTTTTTAGATTCCCGAAGTTCGGTTACCGTATCTGGAACTTCTTGCCTGTCATTGTTCCACAATCTTTTAGAAGGGACTCATGCATCGAAGACCCGGCGTGGATTACCAACCAACGCTGAACAACCTGGGTCACCAATCATGCCTCTTCATTCTTTCCTTACCTACTTGGTCTTTCTGCGTTTACCAGGTTATGCTAAGTCGTTGGCAGAATTTACCGCCCATTGTAACGAATTCACTGAACATGCGGACGATGGCAGCTGCGATGAGCCCTCCGCAAACAGTCCAATATTGTGCGACCTCCTTGGTCGCATTCTTAGCCTACCCCATTTTCCGGTGGGTTCTGGGGCGCTCACCTTAGAACAGACGGTGCTGACTGGTGATTCGGCCGACCCTCGATTGGATGCAATCCGCTCTACTTCCTTCGAAGCTCTCTGTTCTTATTACATGACTCTCCCGTCGCTATCGAACGATGAGATCGAGGCTATTGGATGGCAACACATACATGGAGGCGTTTTGGAACTTATTCTGACCTTTTTAGACTGTCTCTCACATGGGGACACAAAGCGCTCACCTCGGATCCCAACCGTGCCCTCCTCTAAAGAAAAATGTGCAAAAAATTCCCCGAATCCTTTGACAATCATCCCGTTCCGTCACAGGCATATCATTCAAACAGCGAAAGTTGATTTCGAACGTGAGTTGACAGCAAGTACTAGACAAGCTGTTCAAAAACCACCTTCAGCATACTCCGGCGACGTAACTGCCACAATTAAACCTTCAACTGAATCCAATGCAGTGGCTTGGGCCAAGGGAACCGGGTTCTCAACTGGAAGTTGCGCCAGCGCTTGGAGTGCAGAGGCACTGCGGATAAAAAGTGCTCGTGAGACGGGGTATGCGACCCTGTTCTTCGATGCGTTGTCCGCATTTTTGTTCATCTTTACTACACGCTTATCTGGCCCTCTGGTTCAAACAATTGCTCTCCAACTGGAACAGTCTAGCTTGTTGCTGCTTCTGACGAATTACCTACGGAATGACTCTGCCTTGGACTTGGCCAATCAAGTGCCTCTATATCGTTCAGTGTTCCGACTCATTCGGGTCATTGCTTACTCTCCGCAGCTTCATTGGATCTTCTCCAGTACAGCGTCCACTATCGATGAACAACAGGAACAGATAGTTCAAGAAGCAATAGCGGCCTCAAATGCGTGGCTCTCGAACCCAACTTCAATGTTGTCACAGTTAGATGCCTTGGGATCGGTACCAGAGTTGCCAGGATATTTGGATCGCTCTTGCCCTGCTCGGCTACTCCAAGCTCTACAGTCGTACATGATAAATTACGAAGAACATCTAAGGTCAGTTATTTTATATTTTAGTGTCACTGATTTTCTCGCTCTGTATAGGCCTTGGGGTTTCGTTTATTTCCTTTTGACTGTTCACGTACCCTCATGATCTAGTTACTCTGCTTACACTCTATCTTCCTCTTTAGGAAGTTTTCGAACACAAACACCTTTTTACCTCATTTTTTGGTTCGGTTGCTCTATGATGTCGGTCCTATGGGAACCAGGTGGTCACGTACATCTGAACAGCTGGATTCACAGAGTACCTATCCGAATCGCCTGAACACCAACGGACAGAACACGCAAAAGTTGAGCCGGAAATAATAAGTCTTCTGAACACTAAAACTACCAGCATTTTTATTTACAAGTTTTTGTTTTTAACGTGTTTCCTACCTGGGCTATGAAGTCGAGGATGCCTCAAATACATGTCTGGCGGTAATGAAAATATAAAGATTAAATCACCTCCCACTCCAGAATGTTGTAAGACGTGATGCTGCATATTGCGGCCCAGTTTTTCGGGAGTTAGAGTGACACTGTCTCTTCGACTACACATATTCCGTATTTTCAGACTTACTGGGCAACCCGACCATGTAAAAATCCTATGTCCGTTATGTCTGTTGATCATCCGCGCATCGTGCGCACCGGGTATTGATTAACCTACTCAGTTCACAAACAAGGCTCTTCTGCAGTTCCGAAAATGAGCCTCACCAAAACGATATCTAGTCGGCTCTTTTACCTGACAAATTTATATTATTTTCAGAGTTTTTCACCATCTGTGATTTTCGGGTTATTTCTGATCCAATGTTTCCGTCCCGTTTTTCTTGTATCCTGAAAAACCGTATGGGTCTTCAGCACAATTTTTTGCGCTTTTTTGCCAGGTTTAATTATTCATTTATCTATCCTTTGGTCATGTCTGAATGCAAACAAACAGGCGCAAATATCACTTCTTCATTCAGATGCAAAAACTCAGAACATCGTGACTAGATCTGATATTAATGGATTGTTCACCGGACACCCCATATCTTTTCACAGAACTCGAGAAAATTAACTTAAGCGTGACCGTGTAAATGAAAAATATCTAGGTAATCATTTTCATTTCCTCTGCCTATCTGCCTGCTACTCAATACATAAGTCAGAGAGGGAGAACTAGTCATGTTCCTGTCCCTACGTCACACCTATCATAATACTCATAGGAGCTGCACTACAATGACAGCATCGTTCTGTTTCGAAAGAGCTGATTCATATTCTTGTGGTAACAATCGTTCCGTGTGTTTTCTCGATCACTCAGCCGGGGCCAACCTCACACGAAATCCCAAAGGTGCTGTGTGCAGACACATCCATGATGTTAAGGACGGCCAATGAGCCGTCAACCAATGGCTGCCAACCAAATAACCCCGTTCCCATCTACACATACATGCTAAGTCCTAATATGACCTCGTGTGGCTGGGCTTTTCGGCTTTTGCGATCACGTTTTTGCCTGACTAGTGTTCCTCGTTTCTGTTGGCAAACTCAGCTCCTTTGTGAATGTGTCCTTGCGCAATGACATGCTGTTTGTGGATACTTTCAGAGAGAGAATTAAGCGTTCCGTGGTATTCATTTGAGAATTCGAACCCGTTAGCTGTCCTCAATTCAAGCGCTGACAACTTGTCACGATTTGGAGAATGGTGCTAGGCGGCTTTCGAGATCCACTGTGATATTACAGTCTGCACCAAATTAAGTTTGCCGTAGAGTTTTCGCTAATCTTATGAGTACTGTTCCCCCAAGAAACTGAGTCGATTTTACGATGCATCTCGATTTGGCGTCATCGTAATAATCGATGTTGACACTGATGCTTCACCGCTGTACAACCACAAGGTTTATTTAATTGTGATCAACTCCGTTCTGGTTGCTTGCAACCAAGACAGATTAGTCTTTCATAATTTGGTCGCGTGAATTACGTTCCCGTTTTTTTATTATCTATGAGTGCAAAGAGCAATGGAGGTCACTAGTTTCTGCTTAATATTCTCTGTCTTTAAATCAGGAAATTGGGATTCCCTAGCAGACATGCTGAATCCGATGTATCAGCTTTTGCGCGGCTTCCTCCACGACATCCTAATACAAATCAAGCGAAGCGTCGTTCCGGTTTGGTTCGTCAGCACTCTATACGCTATCGAAACTCCCGACGGCAATTGTTCAAAGAAGTCGTCAAAGCGAGCTCGGCATCAAAAGTACCTACTAGGATTGGATCTACCCTTGCTAGCGCTTGTGATACCCATCTGGAACGTCGGTTGTCCGAACAGCATCCACCAGCACAGTTAGCCGAGCCGGAAACCTTGGAAGCTGGTGTTGATCCGTTTGATTTGATCCAATGGAAGAAACAATCCATACCGTTGGGTTTGTTGCAGCCCAATAGCGGGTTTCTGGATGCACACTGGGACGAACAGTCACCCGGTTCTTTCATGACTGAAAGTGTTGGTGAACCAGTTGCTACACAATCACATTCAGTTGAGGCAAAATCCGTGCAAGTCGCAGGACGTGCTGATATGAGTTCATTTACTGGAACTGATGAAGTCCAGCATGGTGAACTTGAAGAGTCCATGGAACCTCTTGATGAATTACTCCCAAGTCCCACACAAACTATTCCTTTCGCCGATGAGATGTTTGAGCCAACACCAGAGAAGGAAACCAGTGGAGAAGGAACAGACACGGTAGCTCCACTGCCTGGCCGGAGCGGAACAGACTCACACACAACCAGTAGTTTTGCGGGAGAAGACTTTCACATCCTCATCAGCGAACTGCAGACCACCTTGTGTCTAGTACAGTTCTCAGTGTGGACGCTACACGCAGCTCGATCGCTTATCGCCTTCGAGAATGATGCTACATCGGATCGTACCCTGCGACAGCTACCCACAACAGCACCTACTGGTATGTCTAGCACGCAGAAGCTAGAAACAGCATCTGAACATAATGTCTATTTGGATACGCTAAAGCCACTCCAGTTCCGTAAGTCTACCCTGAACCGTGATCTCTCGTTTCTCGTCCGTATTATTCAGTTCTGTTGCACCACAGGTCGCTTTATTAATGAATATGTACTCATACACGTTTTTGTTTCTGGTCGGGTGAATTGTCCGAAACTTTCTTTGCTGGAATAAAGAGTCATTGTTGTCCTTATTGGTTTCACTAAGAAGACACCTCTGGATGCGTCCGGTGAAACAAACTGCAACGTTTTCATTTCAATTTCCTTGGCTTTCGGATCCACCTTTCTTCCAGGTCCGCACACACGGTGTTTCACTCTTTATCGGATGGTGCCTCGATTCGAACGGTGATTGCGACCGGAGCGACACTGCCCCTGGGCCTCCAACAAAGCTTAACGGTGGTTTGATACTTGAAACAATGTGGCTAGATTGTACCGTAGATGGAAGTTCTGACATCGCCTACAGCTTTGATAGCTCACTCCACCAACAATTAGCATCCGAAGTCTGACCAGCAGATAGGCATCGAACAAGACAACTTTGATACATTTGTACATTTCTGTGGTCCGTGAGTTCCAGTGGCCCAGCGAAGTGTGCGTATTTTGAACCAACCGGAAAAACGGCGGCACCGGACACATACATGATCAAAGTCCACATAAGTATTCCTGAAGAAGTAACAATCGGTGATTCATTGCCGTTGTAACGGATGGTAATGTAATCTATTCGGCTTTGTATACCACTAGTCTGAACTACTGTAATGACTCTTAGGTCTAGACGGAAAGAAGATTAGAGCCTCAATCAATGCGTGGCGGCAAGATAGCAGATGGATGCTTGCATACAGTCACCTACGTTCTTAAAGAACAAGTGTATGCTTCAGCTCTCAAGCCTTGAGGACGAGACTTTTCGTCATATTCTTATTCATTGATTAAATTGGTATTAGGAGCTCTCTGTGTGTGAAAGTAAACCCTGCCGCAGTGTGGCTCAAATCGTTCTATCACTGTAAGGTTCAGTTTCAACCAACATACACTAGATGAATGAATTTTGTAATCCGATGTGAACTCTCTTACTGGATTTATTTCTTCATGTTTATCGAATGTGTCATTGCTCGTTCATTCCCTATTTCTGTTTGAAGGCATGATAGAAATGTTATCGAACCCTGTGGACAGACAGGTCAAGGCCTTGATACCCCACCAATTTCTTGGCACGGTTGCCGAAATCGAGGGCCTCAGCGTCGAAACTGAGCAGAACACACCGTTCTCTTTATCCACCCAACCGCACTCGTCGTACCAGCAACCGAAACAACCTATCCACCAACCGACTCGCGACCAAGATCCACGTAGCCTAACTCGAGCTCGCCGTCTTGCACAAGAAATTATTACACTCAGTACAGGCTTACCGTTGTCCGAGGAGAGTAGTGTATTCGTGCGGGCCGACGAAAATCACGTGTGCATGCTCAAGGTCAGTATTTTGCGTTCTTTCTGTATTTCCTATTCTACATAGTCTGAAGTGCCACCAAATCTAGCCCCAGCTTGTTCTTTCTCTTTTATCGTCCTGACATTCAATTTGCATCGTATACTGTGAAAGCACGAAGGTTGTCCAACTATATTTGTCTTAATGAAGCCTCTGGTTTTGGCAAGTCAACTTTTTTTGAAAAATAAACCCCGTCCTGAACCATGCTTTAATTATAACTTGAAATCGAGTACATCCAAGGCTTCTCATAGCTTTCGCCCTTGTCACAACGTATCTTCTTCCCAGTGGCACGCCACGAAATAAAAATGTTCGCGCTGTGTTCCGATATATATATATATATATATATATATATATATATAGTATACTATGTTCACTCATGTTCAACAATGAATCATATCTTTCAGTGCACTCGTGTCAGGCGGTTCACCAGGTGACGATATCCCAGTCTGATTCCCTGAGCATACTGTCGATATCCTCTAAGTTTTGAGGGGATTTTACTTTGCAGTTTGAACGAACAATCTGAGTGACTATCTATCAATTTTGTGGCCACCCCGCACTCTCTGTAGAATTGGGCTCGGGCAGCCCAATGCACAAAACCTCCAACTTGCTTTTCTACAATTTCGTTTAGAATAGATGTATGGGTGCTTTGTAGTTGGCTGTGGACTCCGGCCTAAAATTTTGTACGCGTTGACTTTTCAACAAAATTTCTGAGAGAGCTTTACTCCATTTTCATTTCATGCGGCACTTTTGTCAGTGCTCCTATCAAATTTGTCAGCCTTTTTGCTTCCCTTTAGTTCTTCAGCCAATTACTGTTGAAAAAAAACACTTTGTATTTTCACTAGCAGGTGAAATCCTCATCCCAATGCTCTGCTATTTTATGTTGTCTAGTTATTTTACTCATGTTCGTCCCTCTTCCTATTGTAGACTCTTATCACCGGTCCACCAGATACTCCATATGAGAACGGCTGTTTTGTATTCGACATTTGCATTCCCGCTCAATATCCTAGCTCCCCGCCTTTGTTTTGCCTATTGACAACCGGGAAGAACACAGTACGTTTCAATCCCAACCTATATGCGGACGGCCATGTGTGTCTGTCTATTTTGAACACTTGGCAAGGAAGACCAGAGGAACGTTGGGACCCAAAAACGTCTAATTTACTTCAAGTGGGTCAAATTCGCTTCCCCGTTTGTCTTTGTGTGCTCACCGTATCGTGACCTAATTCCATGCTATAGAATGATGAAAGAACCTACACGAACTAGTTACAGCCGTAGATCGGCTGACCCATTCAGGTAGTCAGTTAACGCACATCTGTTTCGCAAACGGACCTCAATATTTCAAACTCTCTGCATACGTCTGATAATACACTGGAACAGCCTCCTCTGAATTGTTGAGTAGGTCGAATTGGTTGGATGTTAGTCGCTAATATACATAGCTAGGGTAACTGTCATCTGACATACCACTACTTATAAGGTTTGGATAAAACTCTTCGACAGCCCACTACCACCTCCATTCTTACAACTCATCAGTTGGGTATAGTAGCCCATTGTATAATCTTTGACCCCGAATTATACGCAAATACGATCATTCGCACATTTATTTGAGAAATATCATGAACGAGAGTTTGAGTTGGGATTCAGTTGAGTCTCCTTTTAACGCCAACTTAATTTGTGAATGGTGTATTTCGCCACTCTTTTTTCCTGCATTTTTATCATTTCGAGTCACACAGGATGTTTTCACAAAGAGGAATTTGACCTTTACGTAAGCAATGCCCTGGATCCGATCTCGTCTAGTATTTTTTAGAGTGGACCACTTGAAAGAGAAGCGCATGAATTTCAACCGCCCAACACTATCAATAGGTTACTGTGCTGAAGTAGTGGCTTTTGTAATGAATTCCATAACGTGTGGTTTTCAGGTTAGTTGGTGCACAACTGGTGATGGGACCAGATGGTCTCACCCTTTTTGTATCGCGAATTCTATTTGGGCTTTGAGCATCTTCCCCCTGTACGCTTTCGATTAGTTCGTTGCGAACTGTTTGTATTTACGTTAAGGTCTGGTCCTTTTAGTGGCAAACACAAATGTGAGACTTTTCATTCCCCATTCCGTTAATTTGGAAGTCTTCAGTGCGTGTGGTACCGATTACCGGTTCGCCGCCTTGCTTGTACAGTCTTGCATTCAGGTATTCAAGTATGAGAAACGGTAACCATTTTGTGGTGCTGTTATACATTTATACTGCGTCATGGTACTTTGAACAGTATTTAGATGACTGCGTCACAATAAGTATTCTTGCTCGTCTAATCCAACTGTTTCGACCTGTTTGACGGCACCCTTCATGCCTAATTTAACTACTACTACTAATAATAATTGCTCTGAAAACCAACATTATATCGGACTTACCTTAGTTCGAACGGGTAGGACCTGAAACCTCAGGGTACCACCATTCACCAGCCGTCGGTTAACACAGCGTTGCGTATTTTTAACGTGCGTCTTCACAAATGGATGCAAAATGAGCATTTACAATTCCACTCATCTAAGGTTACTGAAGAGAGTCGAAGCCTATCTTCAGAAGCAGCAAGTGCGGCAACCTACTTTCATTGCGTTGACCCACTTATAATCAGATCACATTAAATGTCATTTGATAAAAGCCGTTGTTTGAGCAATTTGATCGAAGGCAGTGCATGTTGGCATAGATTGTCTATGGTCCATTATGATTCCCCCCGCTTGCTAATGTTCTGTTGTTACATTTGGGAGGTAATTTCAGCACATTTTTATCGTTCTGTCGAGTGACGCGATGGTTGGACGGAAACTTGGGGACTGCGCCTACCTGATGAGCCCCAAGAAGGGCGAAGCGGGTCATCGACTGTCAAATAGTTTTAAGCAACTTTATGACTGGTGTGTTACCGCTAGATACACTCTAGTTCGATTATTTTGCTTGTACTCTAGACAGTTACGGTATTTGTGACTTATTTTTCTAAAGCAAACCTCGTGTGGTTGTTTGCTTTAACACCCACTGGCGGCAAAAATCCAGTGTAACGTAGGTTCAACTTAGGGAAGAAATTTGAAAATTGGTGAGGTTGGGTATAGTTGTACATCAGAATCCAAAGCTCACATTTGTCAGTTTGCTACTCCAAACTGCCCTGTATCCCACATTTACCCGCTCACAGTCGATTGGTTCTGAACAGCCGTTTGATCTACTGATTGTCCTAATACGTGGTGATTCCTATTGCCGTTTGATATGTTCTCATCCGGAATGTGGATTTTCCACACTGTGCACACGAAAGCCGTTACACCTGAGGGTGCATACATAGGAGCACCTGAGTTGAATCACACCTCAACCTCTCACCTCAGTCTTTCTCGACATGTTCGAGGTAGGCTGGTTGTGTTTGTCCATCTTTATTCCATAGGAAAATGACAGGCAAAGACAAAAAATCGATCCGGATGGTATCACTTCACTGAAAATAAATGAGTGAACTTGAACTGCCGTTCTCCAAACCCCTCACACTCGTACCCACTATGACATCAGCTTGCCTAAATGTGATCATCTACTTGACTGGTATGACGAAACGTACGGTTTCGCGCACACGAGTGAGAGAGATAGCAGTGGGAACTGAATTTAGTCGAGATTGCTAATTGCAGAGTTACGGGCTACCCTGACTCATGTCGGTTGGTGAGACAGTCTGAGCAGTCATCAGAGTACCAAGAAACAATGCATACATTATGCCTGAGGAAGGAACATAACACTTGTAATGATAAGACAAGAGACAAATTTGGAATCACTAATGTATCAGCACTGTCCTAACTACATGTCACTAATCATAGCTTTGCACACATAACAGACCCAGTTGTTTTTAAAAAAGAGCCTAATATCTCAACCCAGGGACTCGGGTCGACATTACATTAGACTTCAATGGGTCAGATTGTTTGACTCGAGCGTGCATTCTAAAGGCACGGCCGTTACTTTTTGTGTTCATTAATATCCCCAGTCATCTGGGACTTACTATCCAAGGGACATGATGTGAGTTTTTAGCGATGAATATGTTTACTTGTGGTTGGTAAATATAACTAGAAGGGAGAGAATTTATCGTCAGTTTGCAATACCTTCTTCAGAACAACCAAGAACAGCTGATGCAGTCGACCCATTTTTTCGTCTGGTGTAAATACGAGCTTTGGCCTGGGCACTCGCATGCCATCATTCGAAATTCCCCGTTTCGTCTGTCGTGATTATTTTTACTCATCGTTGAGGAATTCAGATGATCATACCATGCACTGCGAGTTCGGTCACTGCCAACTTTCTTGTTCTGTTAAACAAATAAAAACTGTACGAAAGCGACAGGAGCTAAGCATCTGTTGTACAAATCACGATATTGAGATCCTACACTCCTGTTGGATATTGAACAGCTGTGCTGAAGCAGCTTAACCAGGCCTTCAATCCCACGTCGCTGCACGCAAGTTACAATGGGTCTTACTGACACTGACAAATCCAGTATCTCAACGTGACTGTCAGTTGGGCGAGAGCAGAGTGTGAGGTTTGTTCGTGCAGCGTCGGTAATGATATTAAGTTCCGGAAAACGCAACATTTTTTTATCGGTCAGTTCTGCTATTGTCCGCCTTTCTAGCGTCACTAGAGTGCAGTCTGAAGACGATATTGGACTTGGCTGACCAGTGGCACGACAGGTCTAAGTTTCGGAACGCCTCATCTAAATGGTGCACTAGTGATATGGGATGGTTTTTGACTCCGTATGACATTTAAATTGTTTCTCAACCCATCATCCGACAACGTAATTGGTTTCCCTGAGTCCCACTACTCCGCAAGTCAAAGTTATCACTATAACTAAGTATCCTCAGCCAATCGATGCAATGCGTTAAATGTAAGTCTAGATTAATTACTTCGGCACGTAGTTCGTCTTTAAAACTGTTGTACCCTTTAGCGGTTTCTTTTCGGATTAATTTGACCTCTGGATACTATCTAGTCGCTATTCCCTGTAGTCTTGTCATACAAGCTACTGCAACACCAATTCTCCACTTAGATGTGAGTCCAGCAGGCATTGTTTGGTTTCAACAGGATGGGACACTACCACAATACGGCCATGTTCTACTCAAATGTCTGAGCGAAGCAACGGAACTAGGTGTACCAAGCAAGAAGGACCGCTTCACTGATTGTCCATGTCGCCGCACATAGGTATCTGAACATTCTTTCAAAGGCTAATTAAAGCAAATAAACTCGTTTGCGTATCAACTTGGTTTTCGCGGAAGACTCAACTGAATCCCTCGTTTATTGTATTTTTCAACTGAATGCGCTACACAAAGGTCGCCTCGTTTCCGTGGGTACGATATTCGAGAAATCGCAGTATATTTTCACGAAGAAAACTACTCACACGGTTGCTGAAAACTCCTTGACAGTCCATGAACGGTCTCTCCTTACTTGAAGCCCATCAAGAAAGCACAGGCCCTAGTTTACGTCAGTCTTATGTTTTACTCGAACCGAAATTGGAGGAATTTCGCCAACTGTTCTTATCTGCATATTAATTTGGTTTTCGATGGAAGCTGAACTGAATCCAGCTAAATTTCTCACCAATCTTGCTCTGAGTGTGCTGTACAAGCAGAGCATAAACGCTCGGGAACTCTGGAACTGCGTCTAGCTGATGGGCCTCAAGTAAGGCGAAACCAGTCTTGGCTTTCGAAGTTTTCTGCGTTACGTCGAGGTATTATTTCATATTCTTCCCCTTGGTTATATTCTATTCCGCACGTCATTTCAGGTACTGGTCTCCATCCAATCACTTATTTTCGTTTCGGAGCCCTATTTTAACGAACCTGGTTACGAATGCAACTATGGTACTCCGCTTGGCCAACGCGAAAGTCAACGATATAATTTAAACATTCGTGCTGCCACTTTGAGGTGGGCTATGTTGGATCAACTTTGCAATCCCCCCGCCGGTTTCGAAGAGGTGCGCGAAGTTTGTTCTGCTTTTAACCATGTCTCACACCCTATTGGTCTGGTTGTGTTATGTGTACTTGTCTGCCAAATGTATTCGTGTATGGGCTATCAGTTTACTGAAGTAACAGTTGAAGATGATATTCGTTAATGTAAATTTTGTGCAATCTTAATTGATTGTTAATGTACACTCATTGCTTGAACGCTCTCTTCAATTTTTTCACGGGAATCTTCAAGACACTACAGTCGACCCGAACAAAGGAGTAGTTTTAGGAATGGAGTTTTGGAGCAAAGTGGTATTTATATTCAGAGTTTTGTTTGAGAGGGTCAAATAGTTACAGTAAATCACTGCGGAACATGTTTTGGCCTCCTTGGGGGAGTCTGTTGTAGTTAGCATTCGTTGATGGCCAGTTAAGCCTTCAATGGTCGTAAAGATTGCTTTAGCATAAAAAGGTCGACATGTGCAAGAGGATGGTTGTCGTCTCGGCAGCACCAAACAGTTGAGTTCATGTAAGCTTCGGGTGATGAGCTAGAACTCAAATCTCATCAAAGTACATCATGTATTCACCTTTGAAATCCTGTGTAGTGGCACTTCACCGTGTTTGTCATTGCTTTCTGATTCCCAAGAAGCAACATTAGGTGGGTCCGTTTGCCAATCTATTGCTTCAGTAGAGGGCTTTGTTGTTACCCTGTCCCACAGTGGCTGTGGAAAGTAATCTACTCCTCTCTTCATCCCTACTTTCTCGGAATTGCGTTTCAGGTAGTCTACAACCACTTCAAACTGAAGCGTGAAACTATTCTTGTTCAACTTGAACGTTGGGTAGCGGAATGTACTCAGGGAACCAGTTCTACTTCGAAAGAACATCAGAAGCGAATGGCTGTAAGTTTTTCACTCTGATCGCTTTTGTTTCATCCGCTTGTTTCGATTTTGGTTCCAACTTGTTCTATTTATTGTTTGTTAGTTTCGTCTGCGTTCGTTTCCGTGACTTTCCAGGCGTAGGAAACTCCATAGCTCTATTGCACTGCCAGAGTACAGATTCATCTTTGTTCCTCCTATTCTATGCACAAAATACATGTTATGCATATTAACTGGAGTTAATGAGCCTGAAAATCACTCACACGTTTACGGGCCAATGAGCATTTAAGGTAGAATCGTATCATAAAGCAAATTGCGACCGTTGCACCATCGAGGTTGAAAGCATCTTGGTTGCGGGTGTTCCAACTGCCCCCTTAATGACCTGGTGTGGAATAAGTGCAGTGGTTACGTATTTGTCATGGTTATTCACAGCCGTAGCCGGTGGCTACGCGTGTCTCAAGGAATGACAACCCGGCGCTGCCTGACATTGGAAGGGCAACGTTCAAGACCATTGCTGTTTCATTCAGGCTTCTGTACGGAAATTTGATATACAAGCCCAGCCTGTTTGATTGCTTGGAGGATCAACAAATATCGGTTCCTAGCCCAACAACGCAGATGGCCAAATTTTACCGTATATCATATCTGTTACGTGTTTTGCCACTGCATGACCCGAAATGGGAAAGTTCGGCTAGGCGACACAGTGCGAAATCTCGTAGTAACCTAGGTTGTAAAGGTCGATCAACCCATGTAATGCACACATTGGTGTGTTTCAGGGCCCGTAGCCTGTATCACAGTCTGTCTAGCGCATAGTCAAACTTCCAGTAAAGCAGCAAGCCGAACGATCAGTACATGTTCTTGGCTCCGTAAGAACTTACGACCCATTTTCGTGTGCATACCGATGATGAGCAGTCTATGTGCATTTGGTGCATTTGATCCAAACAAGACCTCATTGTACAATGTAATATACAATATATACACAAATACGTGCAATATATACCTTGTAATGCATGATTTTGAGCTCTGTCGCGTGGTATGTTAAGTTTCGTAACTTTATATCCACGTGGAGTTACCAGCAGTTCTAGACGAGTTAATCTTGCTATAAAACAGGGATGTATTAGCGTATTTTATCCTCTGGTAAATAAAATTAACGATGTGACGCTCGAAATTAATGATTGCCCGTGGTTGATTGTGGTCGTTATAAAAATCCAATAAAAGACAATCTAACTGTAGGGTCGTAAGTTGAAGGTTTAAAAAGCTAGTCATTTAAACTTCTTAACATTTGACTACGCGCTCGACGCTCATCGCAGTGATCCGGGTGAATAATACTCCAAATATCAATCAATCTTCTGCCTGAAGTCGAGTGTACTTCAACACCGTGATATTCTGAACGTCCGATTCTGATTTCCGTAAAGCAAGTAACAGCGATGACCCCATCCTTGTTCCCAACCCATCAGCAGTATGTGAATATCTGTCTGTGTGAAATGAACACCTCTCCAACATCCGTGTTGCTGCTCTGTTGGATTAATTATGAAAATGCTGTCTCGTTAGCTTGTTCTGTCCGGGTGTTCGGTCGGTTAAAGATACACACACCGCGGACAGTTTTACACTGGGTAGTTGGCCGCTACATATCCTGTTCAATCGTATTATCAATTTGTTCCCCTCGAGTCTTTGTGTTTTACACTGCGACTGGTGGAAACAAACGAATCTCCAGCTGTTTTCTCACTTTTTTCAAACCAAGGTTCTGAACTATTTCGCGACCGTCAGGCCGCTTGTCCTGGCCAGAAGAGAACCATGGTTGGCGGATCTTGCATGGGCTGACGCACAGACTCGCAGATTTATTTAAAAAATTTGCGTAACTTTACAGGCAATAAAAGATATGAATATACATATTCCACACAATGACTATATCTCTACAGAGCATGCCAATGTTTGTATCCAAATTTCGGGGGAAATTTCAAAATGAACAATGTCGCGGAGTTGGCAAACAATATGAGTCTGAAAATTTTGTGCGCTTCTACTGAGACCTACAAACTACTTTCTCGTGAGCACTTCCTATTCCAAAAACCCATAAAGTCTATACAAAGACATCCGATTAGACAATCTATTGATTTCCACAACCAGAGGTAGCCCATTAATTAAGGCGCGAATTTTCTGACCGGTTAGGACCCAATCCCGCATCTTGACTGCCCCCATCCAGGTTACGGCAACCTAACTGTATCTCAGCCCTTGTGCTTCCTTCAGGTGGCATGTACCTATGAAGCTAAAGGGTGTTTCAGTTGAACGATTATTATTTTTTGTATTATAATCAGAATGTTCTGTCTTCACTTGTCCATCGGATCATTAATTAGCGAATCCTAGGATTAGTCAGGGGTGTCTCACTTCAACTGAAACACGCCTTATTTCTGTTCACAAAGAGGGAGCTTTTAGCATACCGTTTCCATTATTCCATTTTTGCGCACGTCTAACAAGTCATTGAATCTAAGGCAAAATGTTTTATTTTTCAGGTTTTTCTATGCAGTTTTTCGTTCTACTGTCTTTGGTCTTCCTTTTTTCATCTAATAAAATCTGTTCTCACCAGATACTACTACAATTCCCACTTTTACAGGATTGCCTCGCAGCTCTGAAACAACAGTTCTCTCGATTGGACGCCGACTACGATGATTGGAAGGCCAAATAATGCCCAGTGACCTCTTGCCCAACAGTTCACCGGATCTTTTTAATCAGCACTTATTTCCCACTCTCTCCATCACACCGTTCAACCTGACTCAGTCCTGCTTGGTTTTATTTTTTAAGCCAGATCGTCATTGTTAATGGTCTCTTGCTTCCCATGAAACAGCACTTTCGTGCTGTTGCGGACGTTTTAATGTAAATATACTACCATAGGCTTTCAAGATATGCTTACGTTCAACACAGTTCTGACAATACGGAGTACCTGCCCGCTTTCTGACTTCGGTATGTGTGTTCATCTCGGAGGGATGGCCCTCCCTACCCGAACAGCCGTCAGTTCTGCGCCTGTTATGACCTAAAACTCTCGGTACTTTTTATTACGATCAATTGCATCTTAGTATCAATAGTTTTTTAGGTTGTGGCAGAAATTATGCACCCATGAACATTCTCCCTTTGACGGATTATTGAAATTGAGTGGCGAATGAGACTTCCCGCTTCAATTACTTCTTCCATAGTGCCACTCGGTTTTTCATCATAAGGTTCCTCCTTACGGGATGAAAGCCGAAATCGGATGTTGAGAATCCCTCCAATACTTCCAATCTATAAACACCAAGTATCACTTTCTAGTACTACACTGTATATCATCGTGTGGAGGACCAAGGCACAGTGTACAAATACCTTTCCTACTGAATTCATCGCCGTACGCTCAAAATCATCCAGCTCTATGGGCATAGAGCGCCTTCAGGATGTCAACAGCTCTCAATGGGGACTCTTTTTCATGAGACAGTTCCACAAGTTAATCTTTTTGTTGTCGTCAAAAGCACCTTTGATATCTAGGAAATTATGTGTAATGTAGTTCAAGTATTCATTGTAAGTTGAACACGTGATCAGTTCGGCTTCGACGAGACCGGATTGGTTACTCGCTCACCGGAATTAGTCGGTGAAGCGGAATATATATCGATAGCAGGGAAGTTGATGAGACTGGTAGTGTGGCGGTTGCTGCAACTGGTGAGTTGATCCTTCATAAAGCTAGAGACGATGGTGGTGAAATTTTGGCGATAGCTATGCAGCAAGTTACTGCTAGAATGGAATAGTGGACTGCTTACTCAAAAATATTGCTCTGTTGTTACTGGGCTACAAACTGGATGCCGACCTCGTAGGTTATTCTCGTCCCGTTCGAGTCAACCAGTTGGTGCTTTCATGTATTCAGCTAGTAAGACGACACTTGTGTTATGAGTTGTATGAGTTAGCTTGTTCAGCTGGAAATCAAATGTCTTGCCCGGTATCGGACTGAAGTCGGTTGTTTTGCTAAAGTCTTGAATTCTAGTTTCTGAAACACAATAAACGCCAACGTTTAGAGCTTCCGGAGTTTATGAAGGTTCTGTCCGTTGGTAACCTCATATTAAAGATGGCGTTCAATACGTCTTTTTTGCTGCTGTGCATAACGGGCTGAAGCCACAACATTAGCCTCTGACGGGATTCACATTATAGATTTGAATCACACCCCCCCCCCACCATATCCTGGTACAGTTATTCTGCTGAGTCCGTTACGAAGGGGGGAAGTATTGGACTCGAGTTTTGCTCTTATTGGAGGCCGTCAACAGCGGCTATGCTCTGGTGCGGAACCATAAGAACGGTTGCTGCTGTTCAAACAAGAGCGATGGGATGAGAATTCTACGATCTTGTAGCTATCTGTATCTAATCAGAAAAATTGTTTAGGAAGCTCCAAGCGCGCATGGACTTATCTGGATGAGAAGTTCTGATGGACGACTCGGTCGATCGACACAGACCGTCGGGAAAACCAATTACAAGGCTCAAGCTTAAGTACTTTTGCCCATTCACAAGTGATAATTGGCGTGCGCTGCTGAATTACTAACGGCTCGCCTCATGCATCAGTTCAAACCCTGGTACGGCCAGTGAATGCGAGCGAACTCGAGTCCGATACTTCTCCTTTATTGTTTACTCACTATAATAATTGCTCCGGGACAGGAGGCAGACTGCCCAAAGAAGGATGGTGTGAATTCTACCCTCCCGCCACCGCAACCCTGAGTTTGGCCATTGGTAGAAAGTGGCTGGCAAAGTTCGGGTCAACATGAAAAATGGAAAGGGGATGAGGATCAAAAATATTCTTGTGTAATCTGGATTGCAAGAAGTGTGTTACGTTCAGTGAGTAATCCTATCTACACTCCTGAGAGGTGGCAGTGTGGGTGTTTTAGCATCGAACAGATATATAATGTTAGGCGTGTGAGCAGAATGCTTCTCGGTTACTCAAACCCAGAGCACCTAACTGAGGAAGGCAACAGAAGGAAGGTGGGAACTCCCAATACTCTGGGATCTGATGACCAAAATCCAGTCCCTATGCTCTTCGTATGTAGGCCACCTATTCGGGATGCTCCACATGACCATCGCGTTTTGAAATCAAAGTTAAACCATCTCTAAACAGAAAACCAATGGTCCATCAAGCCAGCTAAATGCCGAACACCCGATTTCCTCCCTCAACTTAGTGAAGACTGAGTAGGATTTAGTAAAACTAATGAGTCGCAGTGTACTGGAGATATCTCTCAGTGAGTATGTGGAGATAATTTCGAGCCTGATTGCTTCTAGTAGTCACTCCCGATCATAATGTGGCATCATTGGACTAGATAGAACGAGTTTAACCGAGCTGATTTATTTTCGAACTGAAAATCTGAGACCAACTCTCTTGCTTGCGTGATTCGCGACCGGTGTGTCTTATGAGGATGTAGGTCGAGTAGGCCAGGAAGAAAGGAGATGAATAAATGACGAGACCTAGACCAGATAAGCACTGTTACAACCGATATTCCTCGTCTGGGATTCCTGTTAAGATGCTCAGTACTGTGCTAACCAGTTCACTGTCGTCACACAAATGGTGAATGTCACGATGTTGCGTACCGTAAGGCGTCGTTCGTACAGACGAATTTGGGAGGTAAATGAACACAGGGAATCACGCATGTGAAGAGAGAATTAGTATCGAAGTACAAATCTGAGGACACCTGCACTACCGTTTCCCGACCCGGAAAACAATGTCGTCGAGGCGCACCGCATCCCCTTGCATGACGCTGAGCAGCGGTGTCACATGAATAGACTACCATCCGTACAGCTGGTAAATTTCGTGTTTCATTCGCCTACTGTTTTTTTGGTAGTAAGGCGTGAATGACATAAACACCGACCCACTCGATATGACCAACGGCGAGCCGATGGCCCAATCTGGTTTGGACGCATTCTTACCAGTCTACTTTGACCTGAGAATAATCTGGTAAATAGAGTTATCCATTTCAGCCTGACTGAACGAAATTTTCGCTCGTAAGTCCTTTGAATTGTTCTGAATCCTGAACTGTCGAACGTACAACCCATGGCAAAATTATGGGAATTCTTATCATAATTTGGTTCTTGGTGCGACTTTTGATTAGGAGAAGATGGCGACTAACATCAGAATTTACAGTAGTATTACCGCAAGGGAATTATAAATGACAAAAGTTGAAAATGGGCGTCACAAACCGGTAGAATCACTTCATTTTACCGTCCTGGAAGCGAGTTTTTCAATGTATACTGGTACTTCACTTTAAAAGCTTTACAAATCACTGTATTATAGCTTCAGTGAGTTTTTTGGTTAGATGCTGCATTGTACTCCTTCAGTTCTGCTTCAAGCCGCCCGCTACGGTTGTGTTGGTTTCAATCTTGTTAGATCACTGCGTGTTGATCAGTTGAACGTTGCGGAGTGGCGCAAGCCGCTGAGCTGACTTGTCCTAAGACCACATCCCGCTGTCTGTTCATGCCAGTTGTCTGGAGGTATGTAGCGCCCAGTTATTGCTCATTAGGAATTTTTAACTTATTCAGTAAGCTGAGAATACTCAAAACCTAAACGAGAATGCATCAGACCTGATGTGGCAGTGCTTATTACCAGTGTCCTCATTATACTCATTCAGAAAATACGCAGATCTTTAGCCATTCTGAATTGTGAGATGATGAGGAATTGTGTTTGTGTTGATGATCAGGTCAAAATCCCTGAAAACAGACAAAATTCATGGATTTAACATAAATTTATTGCCTACTTAGAACAAATCACTTATGATCTTAGAACACACTGGAACTCCAAACGAGGAAATGCAGCGATCTACCAAGATGCTCGCAAGTGCGGGATGCTGCTTCTTCATTGATACTGTGGACGCTTTTCTTTTGGTCGATCAGAACAGAGAGAAACCATTGAGTGACACGATAGTATTTTTTTATCTCCACCTTCAAAGGACAAGTAAATAGGGAACTGGAGGATTCCGTGCTGGTCCTCGAGGAGAGCAACTGCTGGAAAATTGACTAACAATTGGTGGCTGAATCTACTCGCAGTTGATTGGCTTGACTTGTGGACGGTCGGTTAGTCTGGCATGTCCGTAGTTGCGTAGTAAGGTAAATGTGATCTAAGCCTACTGTGAGCTTCTGACCAGTACTGCTAAATATGCAATCGTCCTTGTGAGGCACTGGAAGAGAACAAGTTTTCTTGTATCTAATCACTCTTCTGTTTCATCGAACGTTCACTGTTTTCCTATTTCCACACTCAAAGCACACGCCTCCAGATGTGCAACGTCGCATAAAACCGCGCATCCTCTAAGATTGTTATTCCATTCACTTCTATCGAGGCACGTGCCAAAGCATTTTGGTGATTCGGTGGTAACTAAAAATCAATCACGTGAGATAGAATTAAAACGAACACATTCCAGTCTAAGGACGTACGGTGTAGGACGTGCGTGATCCGTGTTAGATAGATTTTGTCTGGGTTTTATGCATCAATCCGTAGGCGGTTGTGTTTGGTGTAACTTTGAATGCTATCAAAATTTTACTGAACAGAAAGAGAATGATCCTCCGCGAATTGCGTAATCTTTCAGGATCACCTGTTTGATGGCTCATTTTAATGTTGAGGAGGCGTTGAGAAATCACATCCAGCTTGTCCGTTCCAGCTGGCTTTCTAAGTCATAGTTGTCCTTGTCTAATTTAGTGCAACACAAGTTTGAAGAAAACTCGGGAAATGATGAACCCCAAGAACGGCGAAACTGGTTTTGGGCTGTCGAGGAGTATTCGGCAAACTTATGGGTAGTTTCCTCCATGAAAATATACTGCGATATCTCGAATATTGCACCAAATGAAACATGAGACAGCCTTTGTGTAGTACATCCAGTTGAAGAATATCATAAACGAGGGATTCAGGTGAGACCTACCTTTGACATGTAAGTGTGTGGGTACTTGAACGAAAACAGCCTCCGAGCACCCCACATTGATGGCTACCTTGTGCAAACAGGTGCGACACATATTTGGGAATTTTTGTTGGTGTAGATTTCGTCCTGTAAGTGAAGCTACTCTATGCTGAAAGGCCGAGAAGCACTGTACAGCTGTTTCATCTCTATTGGGAACCGTCAGCAGTGCGCGTCTTGCGAGACTCTACGGGGTTTCGAATCCGCGACCTCCCGGCCGTAAGTCTAAGCGGCTGATCGGCAGTGTGAATAACTAACACTTGGACAGAAGCCAGTCAACACGTGTGACCATTTGATGTGGATCCCATGATTGGAGGATGGGCCGGGAGGTCGCGAGTTCGAGACCCCGTTGAGTTTCGTGAGACACGCACTGCTGATCGTTCCCAAGAAATAGGAAACAATTGTACATTGCTTCTTGGCCTTTCAGAATAGATTAGCTTCTCCTACATGACGAAATCCACACCAGCAAAAGATACGACATACCTAACAGTGCACAACATCTAAAGCATAATTATTCTGTGGGGGGGGAGCGAATGTTATCCAACAGATACATATGAAATGTGTGATAGGCCGCTAACTGTTCAGTGCGCGTCTTAGCAACAGAAAAATATGGGCAAAGATAGTTCTTCCTGAGATCCATTGGCGACATTCTACATGCTGTTATTCAAACTAATGTACTGTCTTCGCCAGTACTCTTAGTAGTATTTGTATGTCATGGATATTTTCGGCAGTTGAGTGCTTATTTTTCCCGAGATAAGATGACAAGCCGTGGGCACTTAGTATTTGGTGATAAACTGGGCGGACTTAGAAAGAGGGGCATTATACATTCATGGACAAAGTGGGTATCTGATATTAGGTATGTATACCATATGTGGGCAACCCGCCAAGTCATGGTCATCTATAGCTTCCAAAGGATGGTCATAATTCCTGCTGAGATTGGAGTGTGTTTCTCCAGGTCGGAGAGTTATTGCCTTGGTGCAACCATTTCGGCTGTGGGGGACGACAGCAGACCAAAACAGACGAAATCTCCACAGAACTTTTTAGCTGTGTTAAAAAGTCAAAAATCTGTGGGTTCATCTCCTTCTAGTATCAGAGCCAGATTTGTGAGGGGCCTTAACAACATGTCTGTCTAAGAATACCTTTCGTCTATCTTGATGACTTAAGTCACTCACTCACTCGGGAGATTTCCATCATAAACAACGGTTTCGTTTTTGCTTGGAAAAGGCTTCCTGTGCCTCCAGATCAAAAGCATCAGTGTCAGAAAGGTTATTGTAGTAAACAGTGTGAAATGTTGAGGCTATTGTGTCTTCATTGTGTTCATTTGTAAAACAAACTCCAACTTCTAGCCAAGTTTTCTTCCAGTTAGTCGTTAAATTCTCTTGTCGCTAATGATATATCTTATGGATATCTTTGGACCAGCCCGTTTTACTTGAATATCGGCCTTAAAGGCCTTGAAGAGCCTTTCGCCAAACTGAGAATTCGCACCATTCAATAAAAATTTCGTCTTTCTTGAACCACAAAGAAGCGTTTCGGCCAAGATCCTCTGTTATATTTTGCGTAAATCTTGGTTGGAACAAAGGAACGACTAATTTCAAATTCTCTATCGATCAGCGTAGCCCGAAAGTGGATCTTTGTTATCACTTGTCCAAATACTGGGGCCCATATCTGCAACAACGGTCACGTGGTTTGCGCTTTTTGGGACTGGAACCGTGTCGGAGTTATTCCAACTGATTTCACAGCTACATATTATACCAGCCTCTGCGAAAGTGGTTAAAACGATGCAGCGGAATAATCTCATTTTTGTTGGTCTTCTCGGTCGTCGCCATACATACTGGTGTTCTGATAATATGAGGAGATTTCGGAACATTCCAAGTCAGCTTATGATGCAAAACCGCGGAGCACTTTATAGCTGTTCCATACTGATTGAAAATCATCGACAATGCACATCTCGCGAATCCCCAGAGAAATTCGAACGCGGAACCTCCAAACTAGTAGTTCAAATCGTTCGACCACTCACACGGGACAATCACCATTCATGCTTCATTTAAGGGATTCACAGGATGTAGTAACGCATCGACTAGCTCCTCGAATAACAACTTCTAACATGGCTTGATCGTCATGCCAGTTATCCTTCTTTCTGGCTTACCGAAGTTTCGCTGATAATGTAAGGGAATTTGGAAATCCTTCAACGGAACTTTTACCCTGTATGTGTAATCAGGCAGTGCTGAAAAGCACCATACAGCTGTTTTATCCTAATTAAAAATTCTCAGCATTACGCATCTCACACGACAAGCGAGTCTTTCATCTGAGAAGTCGTTAATCGATGAGATATTCAGCGGATGATCACGTGGTGTGAATTCCTAATTGAAGCACCGGACGCTATATTTTTTTGAATGTGAGTTAATCATACTACTGATAGGCCGCTCCTGACCCGACGGTTCATTTTTCAACTGCTAGCCGAGTGCCTGAGAGTTCAAATCGCCTTGAAGATTCAGACCTGTGACTAAGTTAAGTGATAGAAGGCAATCGATATTTTGCCCGTTCCTAATTGAAGCACCGGACGCTATATTTGAGTTTCTTTGAGTTTCGCGAAGTTTTTACTGTGCGTGAAGTACAACGTACAAAGTATACCACCGTTCTATTGGCACACATCGTTCGGCACGAAAACAACTTCCATCACAACCACTACATACATATGCGTGGCACATTTTTGGAGTTGTCTGTTTTTCAAAACGGGGTTGACTGACAGACTAGTTGGTTGGGTTACCACAAAGCAGCAACTGCCTGACCCTGTGGAGCACGGTCTGTTTCACACCTTGTGAATCCTTCAGAAAATATCCAATCTTCAACAGCAATGCTGTCTGCATTTACGGAGCACATGTTTGTGCAAAACTTATTCCCCAAAACGAGCGATTTATCTCATCTTCGGTCATGGCATGAAAGGCGCATTTGAGCTTTGGAAGACCTGGTTTAATAACAAGACAATGAAGGTAGTGCGGCAGTGTTACTGTGGATGCTGTTGTCTCATCGCAGATGTTTCTTTGTCACGACAAAACCGGCTGTTTGATTCAAGAATTTGTTGCTTTCAGTTCTCACTTATTTGAAACCCGCTGTGTAGAAGAGATACCAACACTTCAGGTCCTTTACTCATTGTTAGTAAAAGCATTAAAACACTTGGTCATGTCTGGATGCTTCCATTTTTGTTGGCACTTATTTTTTGACTAGAGACAAGGCGTCGTAATTGTTGACCTCAAAAGAACAGAAGAAATCAAAATGAACATGATCAGGAAATACCACCTGGATTGGGCAGTGTTCACTATCTGTGCTTCAATGATCCACTTCTGTTATCTTATACTCGGGGATATTTATGGGTGTTTACAGAGACCGATGGTTAAATAATAAAAATTTAAGACACTGGATAACATGTCGCCGTCTGAAAAGTTAGCGACACATCTATTCAGCTATGTTCCTTTTCTTTAGGAATTAAGTAGTACGGAATGACCCAAAATCCCTAGACTCTGCATTATCAGTTACGCCCTGTTTCAGACGCAGAAGGTAGGCGTAGTCTCTGGAAGCTGAGATAATCAACCCTGACCGGCACAACAATGTGATCGAATGTTTGCCTTTAGGCCCATGTACATCACGAAATTGCTAAAGTTTGCCAACTGCGGGTTTTGAACACTCGTCCCATACTACTTAAGTCAAAACAAAAAGAACTTTATTGAATATTTTTGCAACGGAATCTCGAGGTAGCCTGCGTGCTGTACATTATGAACATGGTACGTGTGAGCTTAAAGGGTAAGGGGACTGCCTCTGCAAAAGTTTTTAAACGAATAATAAATGTACTTGTATTGTCCATTGTTTTCGCAAACTTTTGTATGAAATGGGAAGGACGTCACTTTTCTCGCGTGAGGAACGCGGAAATTTTTATAAACGTGCTTTGCTCACGATAAGAGTACACCTCTATCTGTTGGAGCCATTTGGTGGAAAAAGCCATGTAATGATGTTTTCATAAGACAAACCTTTGGGAACTTTTCTTGCCCTCTTGAATGTCCTCGGTCGTCCTTAGGCGGTAAACAAAGCGACAGACTCACTCAAATTAAAAACCGGAACCATGCTTGGCCTCCTGGATGCGGTTCTGTTGGATAGCTGTACACGCCTGCTATTTCAGTTTAAATACTCTCCTCACTCTCCATTATAGAGTTACAGTTCCGGTGGAGTGGACGACTATTCATTTCAAGTCAATCCAAAATATCTGGTACTAGTGCTTTTAAGGCTTTTTTAGTTCACTACAGTCCAAAAACCGTATATAATCAAGGCGAAAGCATTTGAACTAAGTGCTAAGTACAAGCTAGTCAATGGACCGGCCATTGTGCATTCGTTATTGTTTCGTGTGTGCTATTCCAGTTTAACTGCGGCAATTCATTGGGTTTTTTGTGTAAACGTACGCACTGTCAGTGCTAATCTGTGCAGTAGACCGAAGCATCTCACAAGGGCTCTGAAGACCGTACCGTTTCTTAACTGCATATCCTATTTGAAAGTTTCCGCCCAATGTGTCTATGCCAAAGGCAAGAATGGACTACATAATGTGTATTGTATAATATTCCTGCGAAAAAAATGCTAGGGTTTTCTGTACTCTGGTCGAAGTTGCGTTAAATTGCAAACATACAGTGAAATTCGATCATTTGCATCTCAATTTAGTTTTTGCGGGAGACTCGACTCAGTCCAAGTGGAACCTCTCATTTATGATACTCTTCAACTAAATATTTCAGTTGGCATCGTATTCAAGATGTCGCGGTTTATTTTCATGAGTGAAACTGCTCATAAAGTTGCTGAAAGATCTTTGACTGCCCACGACAGTTTTTATCGTTCTTGAGACTCTTCAAGTAGGACTGTCGAAGAGTTTCCAGCAGCCTTGTGAGTAATTTCATTCAAGGAATATACAGTGCTGCTTACAACGGCATTGGTGTCCGGCGTAAATTTCGCACCTCATAATATTCTTTCCGAGAAAAGTTATACACCCTACTTCCGTAGATGAAACTCATTTTCAAGATGCGCCGAACGGAACTCATCATATTCCGTTAAGTGAAGCCAATTGTCAGAAAACAGGAGAGGATGCATCGAATTCGACTACGTTTTGAACTCCCCTCGACACGGTGAAAGTTGAACAGACTCCGGTTGCGAATGGACTAAAAACTGCAGAATCAAAATCACTGTTCCGTGAGGTCTCTTTTCATTCTGAGGAGATCTGTGAGAGGATTGTTAGTGTTACGTCTGCTACAATGATAGATAACAACAATACTGATACGAACACTAGGGATTTGGAAATTGCAGACCACGGGAGTGAGGGAATAATACACGCAATGAGCCGAACAAACTAGGTTGCCATATCGTGGGATCCGTGTTTTTCATACGGTGCAGAATCCTTCGGAACTAAACATAAAATGGATGTTGTGGATGAAAGCTTGAAATCGATTTTCTGCAGAAACAATGGCAATTTCAGGAAATCGGGCATTCTATTGAGAACCCACTCGCCCACTTTTCACTTTGTATAAGTGAGCTTGTTTGCATAATTAAAGTTGCTTGAGCAAACCATTTCCTCCGCAGCTATTGTGAGTAGTGACAAAATTAATTCATTGCCTGAGTGAGCAGAGAGACAGTTCCCATCAAATACTGCAAAAACGGGAAATTCTGCTGCCCAATTCAGCTTATTGCAAGCTCAGTCTAACGCAGGCTGTTGAAAAGACAACCAGATTGATCAGTAGATGATTCGTTAATCAACACACGCACAAATCACTGGAGAATATGGAGTGTATTATGCTTCTGTGTCTCTTTGACCAAAGGTCGGATGAGAATGGATTAGGCCTCAGGCTCGTTGTCAGAGACTTGTACGATCAGTACCCGGGGGAAATTGGACTGTAAATTGCACGAGAAAACACAAGAGTGACGGAGCAAAATTTACCGTTATAACGGGAGTGCAACGCTAAAAGCACCGGTGACTGAACTTTCAAGTGATCCCGTTCGGATACACCTTTTTTATTTTTCTACAGATGGTGAGATTTCATATTTTACGTTGAGCAGTGGCTAACATATGTTCATTTCTAAAGAGAGATAACGAACTCTGCGCAGTCCACTATTCCTGAAGAGTGATGATACCTGAAACTTTCCGAACAGAAGCTGCTGTCTTTGCCTCTGAGATGAAGAAGGTTGGTCAGTAGTGTGGTCATGTATACTTATACAGGAAATTGAATCTCTCATCCTGTTGGGGACACATTATAATTTCAGAGATTGGCTTAATAATCACATTTCACTTCCATGTGTAGGTACTACCATCTTTCGGTAGAAGGATGCTTTCGGATGTTCATTGTGGGCTTTCGACGTGTAGCACTGAGTCAGGCATTGTTGAAACTCGTCTCCGCTGCGGCACTCGTTAGCAGTACGCGCCTCATTGGCCGATTTTTGGAACTTGTCATCATAATCATCATTATCATCACCATTGGCAGCGAACCCACTACCATACAACCAGATGAGAGTATTTGTAAGCGTAAAGTTCATAACTGTATATGGGCTGGGATACTGCCGTGGCCCGATGACGTAGATAGGAAGACGACTAGGGTCGTTAACCTAAGCCTTCGTTTCAGAAGCCTAACCGCAAGGCAGCGATGGTTGACGCAAGACCCTCAGAGCGGTCTAAACCTTTAAGGAGTGAGTCACCACACCCAAAAATCTGGAGGACCAGGAGACTGTGTTTGTCAGACCTCTAACCATTGACCAACTTGACATAGGAAGCCTTGTGGTTGTCACACATACACTTTTCAGTATAGCTCAATGGGTTATGAAGGTCTACAAACCGCGGTAAGTTTCACTCCCTTTTTGACGAGAGCGCGAGTCAAACAAATCTCCGGACCTGACGAATTCGACTTTAATCGAGAACCTTTTTTTAGTTTCGTGACTTTCCACACCGTTTTTTCTCAACTTGCAACATAGCACTAAAGCATGATACTAGCTTATGAAACAGTCCACTTTGTGAAGGCCAAACTGAATACCAGCTACTTAAATGCCAAATAAACTATAATACTTAGCGAAATACACTCATTTGCAAACAAATTTGGTTCTGCGGGACACTCACCTGGAACCCAGCTGAATCTCTCATTTATGATGGTTTTAAGCAACTGAATGTGCTGAACCAAGCCGCCTCATGTGTCAGGTGGTACGATATTCGAGATATCGCGATACATGTATATAGGTAATACACCATCCGAATACTTATTTTGGATACATATGTAAGCATATATATATATAAGCATATATGTAAGCATACATACATAGGCATGTATAAGCATAACTCAAGGAAAGCTGGGTAAAGTATATGTTTCCCGCCATATATTCTATACACTGAGTATTTTAGCCAGTACCTGCAAAAGACCACATCAGTTACCAGTGTTTTTGCGTTTGGGTACTGATGCGATGGAACAAGCACTGGAGATGTGGGAACCAGAGTGACAACTCTATCAGCAAATCGATTTACATTTTCAAGTTCATATTGAAAGGGCCACCACCACTCCTAATTATTTGAATCCAATTTCATGCAGGTTGGTCGGCTTATTTGGCGAATTACTAACCGTTAAGCGGCTAAAAAGATTTAAGGCTGACTTTACCTTTTGGCAGCCTGAAAAGCAACATACCATGAAGGATAAATACCTCTATTCCGTTAATCTATTGCACGGCAAGATGGACGTTGTCACTCAAGACCAACGGAGCCCAGCCTGGCAAACAAAAACGAGCCCTAGTGCTTCGAGTCTATGCGTAATGTCCGTCTGTACTCTGCGAAGATTGTAAAAAAAAGCAGAGCGATGTTCACTCCAGGTAACCAACATATCCATATTTGTAGAAGCCAGGATTCTATCATTCCACGGAAACGTAAGTTAGAAAAATTCACACGGTAAACCGCATACCGATCGCTCAGAGGTTGACACCGACCACCGGCTCATACTTAGTACGATCGAACAATTTTGGAAACCATGAGCCAGACACGTATGTCTTGTTACATGCGGCCGCGCGCTAGACAAGACCCCCCACAAACAAGTGGGTCAGACCATTAAGCCATTGATCCCCTTTTATGTAAGACTTTTAAGTCGAACTTTCGAAATAAGGTACTTAAAATAAACCCACCTTTTTCAGCGTAACCGAGAATAGACAACTGCCCACGCAGCATGGGAAAATCGGCTGGTTTCCCTAAGTTATCAGCTCCAATCCTAATTACTACTCGTGCCAATATAGTCTCGTCTGTTTGAAACTCTTAACCCATCGTCGATTCCTAGCCATCCGTCATAAAATACAGATTAACTATGCACTAATAACACGGAATCTGTTCAAGTTATCTGTAACAGCACTTTATGCCCATACTGTTTAGCAGAGAGGTCAACATATTCCTTCGCCCTCCAAAACACGTAAACAAAACGATGTTCTGGACACAGTCCGTCTGAACACAGCCCAATACAGCCCAGTTTACTCACGGATTACTCTTCAGGTACTAGATGATCCATAAGCAACCTCCCTTGGCTCCAGTGATGTGGGTACTGAATTGAGTGAGAGCTGAAGACATTCAGCTTGACTGAATTCCTATGAAGAAGAAACTGTATGCAGTCAGACCGGCCGGGTGTGTGGGTATCACTGTTCTGCTTGACGATTTAAATGCACAGTTGGGAATAGTCTGCAAGCGGGAGAGCCTTCTCGGTAGAAGATTCGATGTAAATGTTCCCAGGACCGACGGCGACGATCGTTGCCTGCATATGCACCCTGAGAGCCATCAGTTTGTCGGAACCACAAAATTTCAGCAAAAGCTTGAGCACCACATTAACTGGCGCTGTCCAGACCGTAACCAATAGACTACTCGAGTTGACCACATAGGAGTTGTGACGGCTCCCCTTTGCTTATTTAACTTTTCGACCACTTCTCTCAGTCCGAACTGCACAAGTGCACTTACAATTTCCCATCCATCTTGTTTACGCTGCTACCTCACGCATCATATGCCATGCTTAAGACTTTCACCCACATCAGGTCAAGTTGTTTTTGTTTATGCAACTATCAAGCCGGAATGGCCGTACGTGTTTTTACGCTGTGCACTATCAATACACCTTCAACCCGACGCAGCACACACGCGCACACAAGACAGGAAACAACCGAACTCTGCAGGTCCACCGGCAATCGCAGAACACGTGTAGCAGTTATACTGAAGAGAATACACCTCTCGCGTATGGGGCCTCACCTAGGAACCCTTACAATTTTTGCTCAAAAACGATGATTCCCCTTGGGACTTGCTTCACTTTGGAATTGTATTTATAATATACAAGGTGCATCTAACAACTGTAAACTATTGTCTTGCACAGTATGAACTGTTATTAGTGCATACCACCTTCTGATTCTTAATTTGACCATTCATAACCACAGCACTAATACGCTTAACTGTAGCTGAATATCTTGTGTTCAGGACCGTGTCCTCTTTTGGAACATGTGCGGAGCCAGATTGTGTCCTTGTTCGTTGCAGCTCGTTCCCCTTCACCTGTTTGTCATTCATCATCTGCAGGGTGTGTTCAAAAATTCTCTTAGCAGTAGTTCTCCACATAACTACCGAACCAGAAATAAAGCGACCTATTGATTGAAAACTGGTTTGATATCCGAAACACTCAGTTTGGTGTCTAACTGCGTGCGTCTCAACACAAACCATCGCTAAACTCAAGTCGGATGTCTGAGTTAATAACTGCTCCTGATTAGTTCGAAGCGACCCCACCGTGCCGACAATACATTTCAGAAAGATCGCTGAAACGACGCTTAGTTAGTGGTTTCGGGCCGATAAGGAAGAGCGCTGTTTAGGGAATGTCAACGGATTGAAGGGACCACATGCAACTGGAAGAAGCCGAACTCTTATCTGCTTTATCTGTTACCATAAAAACCACCAGTTAATGAAGTTCTTATAAGACTCAAAGCTCCATTTCAATTCCGGCTGCCTGCTTTGGTGCGTGGAACACTTGGAAGAACAATTTAACTGACCCAGTGTAACCAACCTAACGGTCAGCGCACCATCAGATTCTCATCTGGACGTGAGTGGCTCGATCCAAACAGAAGATGAAGTACAAAAAGAAACCAAACTTTTGAAGCGCGACGAAGTACTTAGCTGCAATTGTTTCCCCCTTGTCCTGTTTGAGGATAAAGGAAAAGGACTCCTTCATTGTCTGACAAAACTCACAGAGAATTTGGAGGGGAATGTCAGAAGGATGGGCGTTATCAACGGCAGTGAAAACTAGGCAAGTTTTCACCTGGATTGTGGATTCACTGAACACAACTTTAATTCCCGACAACTTTAACACCTCTACACAAATAGTTGGCCAAAAACCTTCGGCCTTTTCGATCTATAAACAATGTACGATTCATTCAGTCAGTCTGCTTTGTGACGGTACACCTCTTCCGAAAGTGCTCCGGATATCTTCAGTACACATGTTAAATCCCTGTACACCGTGTGCGCATGAAGCTCTGAGAAGAAATTTTTTCTGAGTCCACCATCAAAAGCTTTACTGTCGGAGCTGCTCCTTGCCATCAGTCTTTTCAGGCTCGTAGTCTAAATAACTTTCGAAGAAACTTATGGCACGTATTCTACACATGGTATCAATCTTTTTCCATGGGAAATCCTTAAAACCTGAAATACGTGTTTGATATCATGCTGCTTAGTTCAGATTCCACACAGCTACAAGACACAGTAAGTGACACAAATAATATTTTGTTCATATTCACACCACTCTCGTTTGAACGGTCGTCCTCCTGTTCTGGCGTAATTATTCCGGTGAGTCCATACCAAAGGGAAGCACTGGACCCGAGTTTCGCTCTTATTAGAGCTCATCAGCAGTGCATATCCAGTGGCCGTGCCGGGATTTGAACCCCGGACATCTGACATGCGAGGCGAGCATGTTACCACTACTCCACCAACGCACGCTGGACGCATCTGAATTTTCACGTCTGAACAGGCGAACGTGTTCACACTTGAGCGATGTGATTGGTGTGCCCGACCCATCAAACGAAAGTGGTGTAAATATGAACAAAATACCTATCCCGCAAAACCCCAAACGCAACAAATAATATTACCACGAAATTTAGTATGCACACAACACCATCAATGTGGTGCTGCAAGGCCGGATAAGCACATCACCAGAGCATCAGTACTACTGAGATCGAGATGGCTCAGTGGTTAAAGCGCGAACTGGAAAGTTCATGGTTTGAATCCAACTTCTGCACCTCGACTGGTTCTGTCCAGGCTTGGGCAACCAGAAGGACCTCGTGCTTCCTTCCTGCTTCCATCAGAAATACCAGAGATAGTGGATAGATTTGCTTATGGAGGCGGTTACCTCATGTCGGGTGGCAGCGTAGCTGACGGACTGAATGCTACAATCCCTAAAGCCTGTTCTACTTCCATTCAACTCAAGCACCTCTGGGATCGACGTGACACTAGCCTATTGGTGTGAGACAGGGTATGAAGTCTGAACACTGTTTTCTGGAAACAGATCAAGAGCGCTTGTGTCCGATCATTGGTGCCTTCAAAACATTGCACGTGTATCATATGGACGTGGGATTAGCCAAATGGTGTGTGGCGAATTGTATTCAACAACGAATCAGCTGCTTGTCCAAGTTAAGGATTGATTCTATACCAGTTGATGGATTGCCTAGCCGTATCCTGGGTACTGAAACAGGTTTCCATTGGGAGATGCAAGAAACGAACAAAATACGACCAATCAGTGGCTGTATGTGCTCAGTGAGATGATGTCACACGAACGGGGATGCCGTAGCGTTGTTGTTAGTCTTTCGTATTCAAATTGTTTTGACCACTTTTAACATGAAAACTGCATTCGAACCATTCCCAAAATGACAGTTGTCAACTACCCATAGTGTGAGAAGTGAAAGGAAGAAGCTTTTTTCATTAGAACCTAAGCATACCCAGTCTGGATGAAATTTGTAAGGTCACCTTTATCAGTTGGTAACCATGTCTAGGCTGTAAAGTGTTCAACTCTTGGCGTGGCAGAAATTTTACCACCGTGTCTGCACCAGAGTAGTGGAGTCTACTGCGATTCCGTTGAACATTCGAACCGAAACCGGACATCTGCGCTCCGGCGGTGACAGCCTAAGTATAAAAAAGTTATATTGTTGCGAGCATGCTCCTAGAAGAAACAGTGGGGAAGGTGTGAGTAGCTATGATCAGCTGAAAGGCACAATTCGGCATGACAGTAAATTCGTTGGCATCGTCAAGCGTTTTTGCGTGTTCTCCACCTTGGAATACAACTGCTAATATGAGAGAGTTAGTTCCAGCTTCACTCATAAGTCAGGTGACTGCATCATTCTAATGAGAAGACTATGTACAGACTATAACCTCCTCGTATAATAAGCTGGAAACGACTCACCAACACCGTAAGAACGGTTACTATAGTTCCGATACTGTTTACGAACTCGTCAATTCTGTGATCTCAACTAAAAACTAGCAAATAAAGCTCTCGTTCTGTTTTGATCAGGCGTTGGGTATGATCTCTTTATGGTGGGCACACAATCCACTTCAGGGTGTTCTTGACAGTAGAGCGGATTGTGGTTTCGTATCCCTGAATACATATTAGTAAAACACCAAATTTGTAATGGTCTGAAACATCACACGAATGAACCTTGCGTAGCAACAAAAGTACACTGGTCGGTGGTGACGAAACGTTTGCAAATCAACTGCCAAGCTTGGCGAACAGATTAACAGCCACCTGATCAATTACCAATCAATGCACCCGAACTACCAATATTCCATCACATTACAAATAGCAATGTCTCAAAAACCACGGCCTGCGATCTCTACCAATTCAACAGGTGAGGTTGTATCAGCCCTCGACAGAAGAATTTCGTGATGGGTAGCAAATCCTGACCAGCTGCCCAACAAACCCACCCTCTTCCCACCACCGACTCACTCATTCTCACATGACATAAACTGCCTTGCTGAAATCTGTGAAACATACACCGCAGCTTTGCTCGACTCCATTTGTTACAGTAAGATGTAGAGTTCGTAGCTCAGGTTCGTCAGTTGGTGGTTGAATTGTTTCCTGAGTTCCCCACTTCTGTTGCAAATGTTTCGTCACAAAACTAGGAGAGGCCATCAGTGCGTAGTTGCGAAACGGAACGAAACGATGCACTGGTGATTTTTCGTTAAGTTATGGTGTACATGCTCTTGAATGCAGTAAACTTCGATTATGATTGGTTGTTCAGGTGGGTACTCCTACTGGTCGGATTTTTCACTCGTATTCTGGTTAACCGATGCCTAGATAACCTTTGACCTTGGTCTTTGACTTACTCTCTCTGGTTCGTACCCTGTGACCTTTATCGGACTAGTTCCGAAGTTAGATTCTTCGTTTGCTCCGTTTGTCTGAGTCTCGGTCTAGTTTAGGTCATCTGATTCAGTGATCCACAGCATCGAACAGATTGTTTCGGCTAAAAATAGGCCCGGATATTTCGCTCATCATGCGTTCGGACGGTTTTAGATTCGTATCGGCGGCGGACAGTCCGTCGAGTATATACGCCGCGAGGAGGAAAATGGTCACGTAGTATGGGCCGCCGAGTTCTTATTTCGGAATAAGATTTCTCTGACTTGCTACCAAATGAAACAAGGAAATTAACCTGAGATAACTCCTGATCGTGGTTCTTTCATCTGGTCTAGAAAATAGCAAGATATACTTACCACAACCATTGTGACTTGGGCTGATGAATCCTATCCACCGCTCACAACTAACTCCTATATCTGGACCGACCGTACAAATTCTGCAACCGAAGAGCATTATTTTCTTCCAACTGTAACCCCACCTGACATAACCTCTTGCTCGATTTACCCTTTTAGTTGCCCTATAATCAGTCAGTGAAGAAACTCGGGCAACTTGCCGAAGACGCCCGACATAAATTCAAACCGAGGGGCCATATTATTTCCCAGATCACTGTGGACGGGCTACGCATAAGAGGTGAAAAGTACCCCAACGAACGGGTCACCTCACTCCAGGTGCGAACACATGCGTACGCTTAATCCTATTCATGTCAAGGTAACGGTAACACGCTCAGTCAGAGGGTTGGATCTCAAGTCCCGACATAGCTGGGCAGTGCTGAACCCTGATGAGAACGAAATTCAAGTCCAAGGGAATGGGCTAACTAGGACAATCCCGCAAGTGCAAAACTGTCCGAATTTCGAAACTCCCAGTTATTTGAGTGATTTGTGAGATAGACCAACTCGACGAAGTTCGTTCACTTTTCACTGAAGCAACATATACGAACGAGGCTTGTTTTCATTCATTCAAAACACCGTATATATATATATATATATATATATATATATACAATACAGTAGCCCGATTTCATCCCGTTCATTGTAGAATGTACGCGAACATATGATCGAGACAGCTCAGTAGTGGTAACGATTAGGGTAGCACCTTTCTGATCAGCTTACTCTCCAAGATTAGCAGAACTAAAAGCTGAGGGGTATGAACGGCTAGGCCCGTGTGACGAGCACGCCCCTCAAGACACCAGCCACCTGTGCGTTGTGATTGGAAAACAGCACCAACTTTCGGAAGTTCTACTTTTTTAAGAGCAGCAAAAAACAGGCTAACTCCTGAAGTTCGAACTAACCGACATTCAGAAGCGCAGGCAACAATCCATACCAGAAACCTATATAACTGGAAAGCGCATAATTGTGAGCAACTACAGTACGCTGGCCGCCAAGTATGAACAGGAATCTTAAAGAAAGCATTCCGTATCGAAAACAAGGGTTCGCGTAACCAAGTGGTGCACGAACCTCAAACTACTCATCATTATTATACAAAGTTCTTCACCATCACTTGACTGTCAATAATCTACCGAGCTTCCTCCAGTTTGGCACTAGCTCTTCAGTTCAACGACCACCAGAGAGTTGATGCGTGCAAAACGCCCTTGGAGCTGTTGAATCTGCAGATCGAACAACCTGGATATGCAGCAGTCGTGTTTGTCTTGGTCAGACCAGGGGAGATAGTTATCTGTTGACGAAGGATCGACGGATGAAACCTACCAGACCTACCTGAGCCTTCTTAGGTCATCAGATGACCAAGCGTGCGACGGTGTTAGGAATGACTTCCTGTGCCCATCATTATGCAGACCGAAACCTATCAAAAAGCCTTGGCACACTGAGCTAGAACTGAATTTCAATTATCATCAACGATATGTAAGGCTGTTCCCATCTGTGTCTGCCTGTGTCCCTTGACCCCATCAACATCCCGAAATGTTCAGCCTACAACGGTTTTAGAGTCGATTTCTGTGGATATCGCTGTATAAACCAAGGAATAGTGGTTAGCGCTAGCTGGCCATATTTAGGTTGGGAGCATCTCGTGTGCGGTGCTGGCCACCAGAAGACCATTTATACATGTTCCGAATGGTAACCGTTTAGTTACATCCACTAACACAACCTACGAGGACCGTAAGCGATAACCTAATGATGGAATGTGGTTAAGTTTGAAGGTTGAACGTTGTTTTTCACTGTCATCTCAAATTTTTTTGCGTACAATGTTATAACGAATTGCAGTTTTAAGATGTGACTTAATGCATCCTACTTATGTTTACTGCATCCATCTGCAAAAGACCCGCTCTAACATTACGGACATTTCGGAGTGTTAAGTCTATAGCAATATCAGAGGTGACTGCGCTAATCTTTGTGCATGCCAAGTGGCTAGCACTACCTAACCAAAAGGCGTGTCCATGATGCGTCTTCTGAGTAGTGCGGGTCATCAGATGGCCGTTTGCGTGCATTGTGGAACTTAATTGTTGAGTTTCATTTATTTGAATAGACAATTATGGGCAATCAGTTGGATCTTCTGATGGCTTTTGAACTGTCCTCTCCTGTTCACCCTCCGAACCCGGTAGCTCGGGTCTACACCGGGTACAGGGCGATCTGGTGTACACGCGGCTCAGCGCAAACCGTACGTGACATTACTTATTGTGCACGAGTGTTCATTGGTGTGCCCATTCGGAAACCGATGCCAGCATAACGGAGTGGGCTTTTGTGTAATATAATAGCGCAGTATTTCTTCCAAATAAATGTATGTTCAGAGGTGTGTTCCGGGTGTGAGGAGCGTGGTGCACAATAGGATCGTCGCCGACACACTACAGAGAAGAAAAAGCAGAGACATATCCTGAAAAAAACCGGATGCATCTGGAAATGTAAATATCGGAACTGAGTATGCCTGCGTGGGATGGAGACAAGCGTGTTGTTGCAGTACATCAGTCTAACAATAGGAACAACCGAAATCGGCACGATGTGGCCGAGAATTAAGATAGAGCAGCAGGCAGTAGAAATAGAGCAGAACCTATGCAGAGTTAGGATGTGGAAAAATAGAACACAATTAGGGGAACCGACAATTCACAAGTTGGAGTTGTTTTACTGTTCACTCAGGACAGGAGAGACAGAGATGCACAGAGTAACCGGAACAGTTCAAGTAGGATTCGCTTGTTGTATCGGTGAGTTGATCAAGTAATTACAGGAAGTCAGCAATCTCATCAGGCATTTCGACAATTTCCGTGTTGTAATACTTCATCAAATCACAAAGAGTTTCCATCTCTGACTGCGTGACAAAGTTGATTGCAGTACCCTTACGACCGAAACGGCCACCACGACCTATCCTGGAAGAGAATTGCGATTAACCGTAAGCGAGCGGCCGAGCAATAAATACCAACCTGTGAATATAAGTTTCGCGGTTACTTGGAAGATCATAGTTAACAACAAGGGAGACCTGTTGCACATCGATACCGCGAGCTAACACATCCGTGGACAACAGGATTCGCGAGGTGCCACTGCGATATTCACTCATGACGCGATCACGTTCCTCCTGATCCATATCGCTGTTCTTAACAGGGTATTAATAAAACATAAATGGAATATATACCATGCACGAAACATTGAATTTCTGTTTGATCAGTTCATTGTAAAGGGCTTCAGCTTTCCGCACCGTGTTCACGAAAATGACCACTTGACTTAAATGCATAATGCCGTACAAATCCATTAACGTGTCAAGTTTGTATTTTTCCTCAGATACATTAATATAGAACTGCTTGATCCCATCCAGTGTTAGCTCTTCCTTCTTCACCAAAATCTTCACAGGATCTTTCATAATGTTCTTTGTGACTTCCAACATGTCTCGCGGCATGGTAGCCGACAAAAGCATTATCTAAAATAAACTACTAAAAAACAAAGAAAGTCGAAGTACCTGAGCATCATCCGGCAGAAACCGGTAGATATCTTTGATCTGCTCGGCGAAACCACGCGATAACATCTCATCCGCTTCATCGAGGACAAAAATCTTGATCGCAGATGTGGTCAGGACGCGTCGATTCATCATGTCAAACACACGACCAGGCGTCCCGACAACAACGTGCTGACCTTCTTGCAAAGTTGCAACATCCTGCATCACACTCATGCCACCAATACATGTATGACACCTCACATTCATATATGTCCCTATACGCTGCACCACCTAAGATGGAACTAAGCATAAGTTGTCACAAGGACGTACAAGTTTAATCTGTCGTGCGAGTTCACGCGTTGGAGCAAGAACCAAGGCTTGACACTGGTTAGAGGTCAAATCGGCTCTCTGCAGAAGGCTTATGGCGAATGTCGCAGTTTTTCCCGTTCCCGATTGGGCCTGAGCGATTACATCACGTCCTTCAATGGCCGGTTTGATAGCACGCTGCTGGATAGCAGATGGCCGTTCGTAACCATAACCATAGATCCCGCGAAGCAGTTCGGGCTTCAAGCCCATTTTGTCAAAACTATCAACCACCTCATGGTAATTTGTATCGATTTCTGTATCTTCACTGTAAGGACAGAAGACAATGAGAGAAGGATCGTGAAAGACTAGCAAACAAGAATTTCCACTGAAAATTGGATTAGCAGTTCAAAGGATAGATACTTATAGGTCATTTTGTCAGCTATACAAAATGCATTCTCCATTCTGAAAGTGGTTCTCATGAAGCCACTCCATAATAAACTGCTTAACAGTTGGTAGAGGAAAGAACCACATTCACCTTAATCTAAGTGGACAAACGTTTGGTAAAGGAAAATCATAAACCTAGAGCTCAGACACGTGGTGGTGAGGGGGGGGGAATGAACAAATCAACGACAACGGCAAACTTGGCCCATTCACATGCTATCGAACGAAAGGCGTTTAAGAGGGAAACTATTGCAATCAGGGTTGTCAGAAAAGGAAATGCGGTCGGATACACAATTGTTTGTATGGTCAGCTTTGATCGACTAATTTTCGTACACTACTAAAAGCAGAACAACAAGCAGGCTTTCCGCTGGGCTTCGTGGTGATGGGTCACTCAGATGTCCAGATGATTGTTAGGTGATGATTGATGTTGATGATGATTGTTAGGTACTCCCAATTTTAACACGCTTGGCAGACCTTTTGCTGTTCTCCATATGGTTCATACTACCGTCATGCCAGTATACATTAGTCTGCAACAAGTAAGGTTAACGTCTCGAGGAAAGTCACAATATCCAATGAAGCTGCAATCTATCATTATACGTGATCCAATTAGAAAAAATGTTTTGGATCCACCAAAATCGGGAACGTTGATAGACAGTGGGCTGACATGCACTCCTGGATTTTCACGCCCCACTGAACGATGACAATGAAACCGGCCGCGGGGAAGAAAATGTCACGTGCAAATTGTTCTGAGTCACAAGAACGCATTTTGGTCAGTGAAAACCAGGCGGAATACGAAGGCAGACAAACAGAAAGGAAAAGCTCTATAGCTAAGAGCACACCCAGCTGATGTTCACGACTGGGCAGTTAGCCAGTTGAACACACCAACATGTATGCCTGGTCTACAGGAGGACTTGCAAATTCATCCGATTTAAGTCAAGGCAAAGAACCTGCAACGCGACCTTACGGGTACGAAACGGGTAGAACCTGATGTGACGGGACGGGGTGTCCTTACGGATCTCAATGGATTGAACGGATATTCATCTGAACGAGGGCAAAAAACATACTCCATATCAACCTGAATAACCAGTGTCCGTTGTTCTGATACTCGAATTCTCTCCTACCATATGCAGTAGTTATCTATAAAATACACCCGCTTTGTTTAAAAATTTTCGATTATTACCCCTTGATAAGTAACGCAACCGCGGGAGCGCACAAGGCAGGATGGGTGTTGATTAACCAACAACCTATGACCACATACAGGACCCCAGAGGCTAGAATAGTCACAGACATCAAGTTACTCGTAGGAAGACAAATATTGAAAACCAGTGGATCCAGGCCTCTTATTTGTACATGTGCGGGGAGTTACATGAAAGGTAGAAGAGCGACGATTCGTATGAGCGCCAGTGTTGGACGTTCGTTCTTGATTTGATATAACACTGATATCGAGTTCTCTGGAGGACAGTTGGAAAGCAAACATGGTAAGTTGCATCCGTCGCACAGAGCCTGCGAACTGTAAAGCGAAAGCTCAAAGGAAGGTTCCGTTTTTCCACCAACAATCAGCGTCACACACACAACCTATTCTTACTGACTACGATTCATTTATACTAAAAAATAAAAGCTGTGCTGCTAAGCAGCCCGAACCACACGGGCTATTTGCATTCCAAAATACTGCCTAGCAAGAGATACGGAATAACACTTCACACCGCCTCAGTAATAAGCACAACTGACACTTTTTCACCACATCAGTCAACTGCTGACAGGTCATTTGGCCTGGGATACATAATTAGCACCATTCGTCGGGACATTACAGACACCAATCGAATTATTGAAACCGAAGGATAATGTGAACTAATGCCAGACGACTTAGTAGCTATGAGGCACGCAATAAGTACTGAAGTTTTCCTACATCATTCACCATCACCGACAGCAATGCGCCAGAAGTAATAACTGGTCTTCAACTGTCAGAAGGCCGCGAATGCTAGAGCGAAGGTGCAAAAGGGAGGGCAAGGGTGTGGACCCAGTGTAAACAACATCATGTCCCCATCGAAAACGACCAAGAACAAGGTGCATACACTCTGGTTTGAGATGAAAAACATGATAATGCAGTAAGATGTCATCAAAAGAACTGACCGGAAGCCTTTTGCTAGCCTCACTCAACTCTGGCCCAGCAGCGATAAATAAACCACAGCTACGAAGTTTGGCTAGGAAAATCCGTCGCGAAGACATCGAACCATACCGTGTGACAGTTTAAGTACCTCAGTGACCCATTGGACAATACTGGAGGATGTCAGCGCAACACTTGCAGAATCTCTCATACCAGGTTGGTCTACGGACGGAGGTCCGGAAAAAACTCAGCCTACTGGTTATCCAGGTTTGGGGTTGGAACATGTGTGGCGACGTGTTCATTAAAAATGGCAATGTACTTGCACTTCCAACCAAAACACCGCTGCCTTGCGGTCAGGCTTATCAGCCAAAGGCCTTGGTTGAGAACCCTAATCGTCCTGCTTTCTAAGTGCGAGCTCCCTGGCAGTATCCCAGCCCACGTTCAACCATGAATTGCACATAGACTAATAAACTGACGCCACGTCGATGCAGTGTGGTGCCATCAGCCGGTGCATACAGCAGGGCGGGCAAGCGAAAACAGGTTACTGCTGACACATCCCCTCTTTCTCTTTCGTTGTTCTTCTCACCCTGTTATCAGCGACATCTCCATACGCCATTCTTAAGTACTGACAGGTACATTCACCGCAAATTGCCCTTAGCTGCAATACCTACGGTTGATACGGCCACAGACACTTCGAAGTTTTTCTTAAAACGGTGACACTCAGTTTATCTAACAGCCTTTAACATTCGCACTCTGAAACAAGCCAAAAACGGACTGCTCTTGCATGTACCCTGGACCCGTTTTCTTTTGCCGTGTGCTGTCTTTCTGGAACAAGGATATAAGAGCTCTCTGTCGGTTTCCTCTAACTTCCGGTTGCGCACCTCTTGTAATCCAAAAGCCGCTGCGACTGTTTCTGTTGATGTTGGCATTGTTCTAAACCAGTGAAGGATATCTACTTGATGAACTCTCACCCGCTTTGTTCAAAGATAGAGGTGATTCAATGAGTGTATTGTATTATTTGCCTCTATCTGGGATAAAAAGACCGTCCGAACCGGCTGGGCGAGTCGATAGTGATGCTCAATTTCAGAAGGGGTGCTCGTAGTGAGTGTGGTAATCAGAGGAATTCGATCGACCCCCATTGCAACCAGACTTTTTGCATCGCTTATTCTACGTTGTCTGACGAAGGTTCATGAAGACGAGACCCGAGAACAGCAGGTAGGTTTCCGGTATGGAAGGAGCTGTGTGGACCACACCTCACTCCGTCAAGTGGTAAAACAACGGCTTACCGCCTTACGATCTTGGTGCTCCTTGAATTCAAGAGTGCGTTCGACTCTGTCGACCGGTTCGTCCTCTTCAACAAATTACACAACAGGGTGTGCTCCAGAAGTTCGTGAATATGGTGTGCTGTTTATATTCACACTTATGGGCGCGTGTCTGGGTCGTTCACAAAAAGCTTTCTTATAAGCGGTGGCGACAAGGGCGTCTACTCTCTGTATTTTTGTTTGATTGCGTTATTGATGAGGTAATGAGGCGAGTGTGGAAGGTCTCCAAAACCTTAGTATTTAGATCTCTCCGAAGGAGAACCTTTCCGATCTGAAATATACAAGCATTGTTTTAAAAGCTGACCAAGGTTATCCAGTCTTTCGGGATATGCTTCCGCCAACAAAGTGTAGTGAAGCTGTAGGATGTACGCTGTTTAAAGATAATCCTAAGAATTCAAGCAGTGGCTAAAAATTTTAAATCGCCCGCCATGTGTAACCAGGTGGTTAGTGGATTCACAATGCGTCGTCAACTTAGACACCTTTTGTATCGGTTGTCTGTCAAAAGTGATGCTCTTTCTCAACATGAGGCTTTATCCCTCATGTAGCTCAGGTAGACGAAGCCAACGCACGAATCTCAAAGGCCAGAAGTGTACCAACGGCATCAGAAAGGCATACCACTGGGTCTATCAGAATACAATGCGGGCTATACTTTTGTACAGATGCGAGACTTGATCATCTCGTGCGAAAGATTGGATCCTCGGGTCTTTAACCTCCGATGTCTCAGCACGGTAACAGGAGTCGATTGGAAGCAACGAATTTGGAATGTCATCAGGGGAAGGATTTGGGCGGAGCAGAGGGTAAACCACCTAACACACTGAGCACTGCAAGCTAAGATGGCCAGGCCAGGCCAAGTTACCGCCTGCCAAGATATGCGTTGTTTTCTGCGGTAATTGGGAGTGGCGAGAACCTAGACATGGACATAGCAGAAGGAAATGAGGGATGTTAGGAAAAGTCTGGGTGGTGTTAGTGCTGTTCGCTTTCCAGGATAGGGTCCACGTGACCCTCCCTGTGCTTGAATCGACACCGAAAATACGGCGGCCAACTGATATCGGTAGAGTTCGTGTAGTCAGTTCAAAAAGAGTGGGTGGGAGTTTGTCAGGAACAGCAGCTCGCTAACTATTGGGGAGAGACAAAGCATTCACTTATTTCCGGAAATGTTGGGGGTTAAGGGTTCACGGTACGGCAGCGAAGCATCGGTGTTGAACACTGATGTCATGCTGCCGAAGATAATGAGGATGATGATGATGATGATGATGATGAGGATAAGGGTTCACCACCTAAGGCTGTGTTGCAGATCGGGAATCCGTGTTGAACAACTGCAGGTGACCAGTTAAATTGTTGTTTAAAATGTTCAGCCCAGTGAGATAAGCGAATCGTTTTTTTAGCCATTGCTTCGCGCGTATCAGTTGGAAGATTACGCAAGGAGAATCACGACCTAGCCGGAGCTGACTGCATAAAATTAACAAATCCCAGGCAAAGTGCACTTTATCATCAGTGGTATGTGCACCATGAGTCCGGAAAAATCCGAAACCGTTGCGTGAACACTCTTAGGCGAATAACCAGCAACGTGGACAACCCAATTCATCAAGCAACAGCTGCAAGACTTAATAAGATTACTCTTTATTGAATAGATTACTGACGCTTTGTAAGTAGGCAGGTTTGACAATTCCAAAGCGAATTCAACCCACCTGAGCTGCGGACATACCCACGAGCTGGAGTTTAACTTTGAGATAAGAGTGAAGTAAAAATACTAGTCATTTTTTGGTGGCAACTGTAGATCCCAAGTTGATGCTTCTTAGAGGCTACCGTTAATCGCTCAAAGAACACTGGCCGATAGAAGCGCGCACAAGTACGCGCGCCCCGTAGTCAAACACCTGTAGTAATTGACATACTGTCTTTGAGTTGAGGACTACATCCAGCAGTACATGTCAGGTTAGTGTCAAGTCGTGCTGAGCCAACACCATGAAACGTTTTTAGTAGATTGGTTACGGTTTGGAGGGCATCATGTAATGCGGTTCTCAAGCTTTTGCTGAGATTTTGTAGTTCTGACAAATTGACGGTCCTCAGGGTGAAGTGGAAGGCAACGATCGTCGTTGTCAGTCCTGAAAGCATTTAGACCGAATCTTCCGCCGAGACGGCTCTCCACATCGGCCGTCGCGCGCTGCCATCAGCCGGGTCGCCTCGATCGCTGCATACAGCAGGGCAAGTAAGCGAAAACAGGCTACTGCTGACGCCTCCCTTCTTTCTATTTCACATACTTTTTCTTCCCCCTCTCCGCACCCTATTAATAACTCTCTTTGTAGGCCCAACACTTAGGACTGATGACTCCGTTCGGCTTGCATCGGTTTCACGTGCAACATCTGCCCGTCACATGGCGCCGACATCCTCAGGTATCCCCAAATCAATCTTCAAACCTCGACATCTGTCTAGCCGCCTTAAATGTCCGCAATCTCAAGCAAGCAGGATAACATGCTGCTCTTGCTCTCACACTGGACTGGCTTGGTACTGTGCTATGTCTCAGAAACAGGAATTCAAGATGCAAGCACGGTGGTTCAGCTGACCTCTCCATCACTCTCCATTCGCCTCCGGCTACGCACCTCTGGTTATCCAGAGGCTGCTGCAGCGAGATCTGCAGAGGTTGGTATGGTCCTAAATCACCGGGCGGAAATATGCTTGCTTGACTGGATACCCGTTGATATCGCCTCTGTATGGTTCGTCGGGCAACGTCTGTGAAGGAGTCGCACAAGCGGGAAGTTGATCGCTGTCTGTTTACCGTGTTTGCTTACGCCCCAATTGAGTAGCTCCAACGACGTCAAAGACAAGTTTTACGACGCCCTGAATGATCTGTTGCGGCGAGCCAAGAGCTTGGATATCGTGGTGGTTGCCGGGAATATGAATGTACAGGTGGGCAGGCTAAGCGTATCTGAGACTCAAATAGGAGATCGACATGGAATGGACTCGATACGTACGGACAATGGTGAACGATTGTTTCAGTTGTGTGCTGATCGCAGGCTACTTTTATTCCGAAATAGCCGAACTTGTCCGGCCTTATGGTGGTTTCCATTGCCGGCCACAAACTCAAATCGATCAAATTGTCATCAGTTATCGATGGCGCGGATCAATAACTGACTTCCTGTCGTTTTGGAACACATTTTTGGATTCCGACCACGCACTCGTCCGGAGTCGTTTCTCCCTATGTTTTCTTGGGCCGCGTAAGGTGCGAACAAATGGCTTGGCAACCGAGAGACTGGCAGATCCGGATTTTAGGCGAATTTACCAGAATCGTCTTCTACAGCCTCTTCCAAATGCTCTCACATCAGATGCGAACTTTTACTGGAACGAGATTGCTACCTCTTTGTACAGTGCTGGGAATTTTGCCTGTGGCACAGCACCAGCAGGCGCACTCAAGCATTGGAAATCAGACCGAATGGTGGCATTCCTTAAATCTCGAAAAAATATCCCGGCCGGTCCCCAACATAAACTGGTGCGATGAATTATCAGACGTCAAGTGAAAGTGAATATGCGAGCCGACCGTGAAATATGGTGGACACAGAAAGCCGAAAGAATTGAAGAAGTCCAGAAAGCCGGGAATGCCCGAAGGTTACTCCAGTTGATCGGTGCAACCGATTCCTGAAAACCAACTGTGAGCGAAACCATCAAGGATCGCAAAGAAGTGACCATGTTGTATAAAGAAAGTCTCGACCGGTAGGCCAAATATTTCAAACAATTGTCGTGGCTATCAGCTGCCACTCTAGAGCCCACCGTTGACGTAGAACCCTGGACGGTGAAAGTGGAGCAACCAATCGCCTCGGGGGGTTACGACTGCTTACGTTCTCTCAAGCGCCACCGAGCCTCCGGT
>CM030369.1:46423332-46441194 GCA_003604175.2 Clonorchis sinensis | reverse complement strand
GGTCGTAACGAGACTGTTGCCGTCACTTGCGCTTCGTCCCCTTGTGGTGGCTCGGGAAACACTGACCTGAGAGCAGCAAGCGGGATTCCGGTCTGGTAAGGGTTGCGTTGACCAAATCTTCAAACTCCGTCAGGTGCTAGAACAACGCCACACATATAAGTATCAGGAAGGTTAGATTCCTGAAAGTAACCCCCAGAACGCCCGGAACCTACTGAGACCCTAAAACTCCACCAAAATCTCACTAGGAAAGTTGGCAAGTATCCAGGACAGTCAATCATTCAATCAATTCAGCAAAAGCCAATGAGTGTTCAGGCACGCAACAGAAGCACGACCGAATGTGACTAGCGCTCAGGTAATTTACTCTTCAGCTGTCACACACCCTTTCGGTGCTTAGCTGCCATGCCACCCGAAGGAAGCACGAGGGTTGGGATACTGCCAGGTTGCCCAAGCCTAGACAGGGGAAGTCGAGAGACAGAGGTCAGGTTCGAACCACGGACCTTCCGGTCAGTAAATTCGCGCTCTAACCACTTGAGCTATCTCAGGTATTTTATAGAAGCACGATCGATGTTGATGGGTGTTCACTAAACGCCTATCAGACAGCCTGGATCAATGTCAGAAAGTGTCCTTTAAATAGCGCGGGGCCGTTGTAACTTTTGCACTCGCACGCGCTCGCTTGTCGCAATAAAGCTGTTGTGTTCCTTGTCGGTGAGTTCTTTTTCTGACACCAGGCACTGGAGTGGGAACACCAATCAGATATAATAATGAGCGATCCGAGGCGCATTCAACTCGGTTGACCGGTCTGTTCTTCTTGACAACCTTGCCCACCAAGGAGTACCCCGGAAGTTCATGAACATAATGAGCTCTTTGTATTCTCAAACTTCCAGACGTGTGAGAGTATACGGCGAGCTCTCCAAAGGCTTCCGTACACAAAGTGATGTCCGTCAGAGTTGCCCCATCTTTCCATTTCTACTTAACTTCGTAATCGATGAAATCATGAGATGAACGCTGGAAGGTATCCAAAACCCCGGTGTTCAAATAGCCTCTGACGAAAACCTTGTCGATCTGGATGGACTGCCCAAAGTCATCCCGTCCTTTGGTATGCACTTTGCACCCAAAAAGTGTAAGGTCATGCTCCTGGACATGTAGTCACTGAACACGCCACTTACAATCCAGGGAGAGGCACTGGAAGTTGTGGAGCGTTTTACATATCTTGGAAGTTGTATTAGTTCTGATTGTAGTGTGACAGATGAGGTAAATGCACGAATCTGCAAGGCTCGGGTCGCGTTTGCTAATTTGAGACACCTATGGCGTCAAAGTGGTGTGCCCCTGAATATCAAGGGACGCGTGTATCAAGCTACAGTGCGGGCTGTTTTGTTGTATGGCTGTGAGACTTGGCCTGTTCGAGCAGCGGAACTGAGACGTCTTCAGGTGTTCGACAATCGTTGTCTCAGAACCATAGCTCGTGTGGGATGGTGTCGGCGAATCCGTAACGAGGCAGTTAGAAAGCGAGTTTTGGGTTGTGCAACGGGTACTTCCATTGAAGAATGTGTCCAGCACCAGAAGCTACGTTGGTTGGGACATGTGTTGCGCATGCCTAATCATCGTTTGCCGAAGAGAGTGCTGTTTTCCATGCCCAAGTCAGAGTGGCGTAAGCAGAGAGGTGGCCAACCCTTGACCTGGCAGAAGGGTATGAAAGAAATCACGAAACGCTTGGGTGCTGTCGGTGCTACTCGCCTTCCAGGATGGGGACCGCGTGATCCCCACTGCGCCTGATCGGAGACACTACAAGATATGGGGCTTTCAACCGATGTCAGTGGCGATCTTGTTGTCAGTTTCTATCCAGATTGTCTGAATGAGTGTTTGGAGGTGTAGGCGCCTCAGATTGATTGTAGTAAGCTGGCACCAAGTCCCTTCCCCATCTATCTATATTCTTTTCTTTACAATAAGGCTTTCAAATAAATCATGGTTGTATGGCAGTGAAGCATCGGTGTTGAACACTGACGTCATGCTGTCGATGAGGATGTTTGGGCAAAAAGGTGTGTTTTTCAAGGCGGGCCTCTACTAATCCATCCTTCCTCGGAGGGCATGCTGGTCGCCTGCGAGGAACACCTTGATGCCTTCACATTTGTTGCCAAGGGCAGTCCGGTTTTATCCCCAGATCGTCTGGTATTACGATCACTCGTAAGATGAAATCTTGTTTATCTGCCTAGTTGTTCCCCTTTGATAGTTCTGCCTTTCTCGTACAGCTGTAACACCCTTCCAGAGCCTAGCTGTCATGCCACCTGAAGGAAGCATGAGGGCTGAGATATTGCCGGGTTGCCCAAGCCTAGACAGGGGAAGTCGAGAGGCAGAGGTCGGGTTCGAACCATGGACCTTGCGGTCAGTAAATTCGCGCTCTAACCACTTGAGCCATCTCGCCATTATTGGCCCTCGAAGAACAAACAACCTTAGCTAAAGGGATCTTCAGGGCACTTAAATCTAGTCCAATGTTAGGCAACAGCTATCAGTCGCGGATGTATACCCGTCGATGATATGCGTATACCCTGTCAGAAAAAGGGTCACTTTCAAAGTGTGTGCTGTTCGAGTTGCTGTACTAAGCGGTCGGGTTCCGTTCCGAATACTCTTCTACTACCAATCATCAGTCTGATATATACAAATAAGACTCATGGGACTGCAAATGGAGTCCGAAGCCTCGGAGGTAGAGGTTCATCGCAATTGCTGATCTAGTGAATGGCCAAAAACCCCAGTATTCGTGCTCAAACCAGTGTGCTAAGCAGTATATGAGATCATCATCATCAAAGACAGCAACATCAGTGTTGACACTGATGCTTCACTGCCGTACACTGATACATATCACACTACGAGCATACTTCTTATTCACACATGAAATTTTCTACACTTCCCAGCTGTTGTACTTTTTAGTTGGCCCACGGAACGCGTCAACACTTCCTGACATAATCAGAACACAACAGATCTGAGGCATCAGACTGGTGTAGACTTCGTCCCACGACCCCATGGTCTCTGTGACTGACGAACCCTAGGGAAGCTCTGTCCAATTTGATGTCTCCGGATGGCGACAATAACGAACACAAGCTAGCGTACTGAGGTTGACAGAGAACGTCATGTGACCTGTAGGAGAGCGACCTGTCATCATCCTTTACTGTAACTGCTTCTCATGACAGGATGAGTCAGCCTCACTGAAATCAGGAACTACGGCGGTCCAGACATGCTGGCTCGAACTGAGGTCTGCACACAAGGAGATTCAGTTCTGTTTCTAGTCGTAAGTCTCACGAACCGATTGGAGTTTTTCTCAATCAATGAATAAGCACTCCTTGCTCTCTGCGCAGTCAACAGAGACCACAGCCAACAGTTTGCACAGACCCTGTACCCCTTTTCGACATGGCTACATGGCAATGAAATACCATCGCCCACGCTACTGTCGATGATAACGATCATCTTGTTCCCAGATCCCGGTTAAATGAGACCGAACCTTGAAGACGTTTTAAACATCACCGGTTGTACAAGCTGGGAATCATCGAAACATTAAGATCCCCTTGGAGAATTTAAAAGATGGTTCCATACCACAGACGAATGACGCTTGCTCAGCACCTCAAATAGATTTCTTATTTTTGGTGTACACCAACGGTTTTATTTCGAAAAGAGCGGAACATCCAACACTACCCTCGAAGCTCATGGCAACCACCAATTTCGTCACCACTCGGCCGGCGTCAAAATCTGACTAACTTGATTTCAGTGGACCAGCGACTCATATGGGGTGCAAAAATTCCAGAAACATTTGCTTACGTCGATAGCGCCGCGGTGTGATACGAGTTCTTTTGGGCATGATACGAATTTACTATAACAGAAACGTTGAAACACATCGAAAACAATTATTATTGTACACACTGTGCCTATTTACTGAGTCGTGACAATTTATAGCACCAAGCCAGTGATTTTACTCTTCAGTGAAGTGATCGCTGCCGTATAAGTCAACAGGCTAACAAAGCATTGAGATATCTGCTTAGTACTCATTGTGGGTATCGTATGATTGTAGTATGATCACAAATTCTCAGTGGGTACGTCGCTTCCTAGACGGCCATTGTCTCCTGGATGTCTCCTTATACGCCGAAATGTTCTAACATCAGAGTAGGGGCTCGAGGTTCAAGAACGCCACCTAGAGGATGCCTAAGTACAACTTCTGAACGGGTAGCAACTATTTCTTTGGGATGTCGCACCAACTGAAAACTGAAGGTCAAACCACCAACTGCTTTGCTCAAGGGAATTCAGAGTCCAATTGTGACCTAAGCGCAATCATGTGAGCCAAACGAGAACCTTAAGTATGATAGGAAGAATTAACATTAGCTTATTCTTATGCATATATATTTATATAATGCCAATATTTTGTTGCCCGTCCATCTTCGCTTGCGATTTCGTACCAGCTCTACCCGTTTTCGAGTGTCCGATCCAACGAAGAAACGGGTCGCCCGGGGATCGAACCCAGAACTCCTCGGATGGTAGATGAGTGCTCTAACTCGACATTCAATGCGGTTTTCCATACAGTTTCCCTTACGTCTCAAACATACCGACTGTTTCCGGCGCCATTATCTCTATCTATGGTCTATTTACACTGTCTGACTGCCCGTATCCATACGTTTGCATATCCTTTGGTACCCACTCACCATTGCTTCTACAAAGTCCTGCTGTCTCACAGCCCTTTTTTCTGTTCCTATCGATTGCGCCATTATTGATTGTATATTCTGCTTAATTCATGGTGTTTGTTAACCCATTTGTTTATAGACCCAGTTCACAATACAGACCCACTGTCACGATTCGTCTATTTCTACTGCCTACTGAATATAGTCCGACAGCTCCAATCGTCCTGTAAGATCCTTAGCTGCCCAGATCTTACACTGAACTTGGTAGCGTGACTAATTACGGCAACCGTGACACCATGGATGTCCGAGTTGTTCGTTGGTCCTCTGTGATGAAGCTAGTGGAAAGCGTCTAACCCAGGAACCTGGATATGTCGTGTACCAGAGTTAGGTAACAAGTTCTTTGAAAAACAAGTGATACCTGACCGATGGCCGTAAACAGATAGCGTAAACAGACGTTTGGTTGGGAGCATCAAGTGGGGCACGAGCAGTCATCATTATCATCTTCATCGTCAGCTGTAATAACCGCGTACTTGTCGTACAGTTGTAGCTGCCATAGATTCGATTTGGGGAGGTGGGGCAGGCAGCTGCGCATTGGAGGCGAGAGTTGATAAGTTGGTGCGTAAATACAGCAGTGTCAATGGACTGTCAAGTGGGGGGATTGGGAAGGGAGTTATTCATTGAAGGTAAAAGCTTGGATGCATGAGCGCCATTGAAGGCGCGACCGGGATATGTCTGACAATGTCTCCAACCATTGATGTGGCCCGTCTCGAGGTCCCAATCCAAGAAGACGGCAATGACGAGTGCAGCTGAGTTTACTGGTAATGCCACGAACAGTCCAAAAACTAATGAAGAACTTCTTACACTGAGAACTCTATTTTACTTTCGAGTGGCTCCGACAGATGGGCTAGTAAAGGGTGCATCGCTTTCCGAAGAAAAAAAGAAAGGAGTCGTTCAGCTGTAACACCCTTTCGGTGCCCAACTGCCATGCTACACGAAGGAAGCAAGAGGGTTGAGATACTGCCCAAGCATAGACAGAAATCGAGATGTAGAGGTCGGGTTCGAACCGGCCTTCCGGCCAGTAAATTCGCGCTCTAACCGCTGAGCCATCTCGCTCCAGGGGAACCGTAGCAGCTGTATCAGCTCCTGCCTCCAAAATACAGCTATCTATCCAAATTTCCCCCGGATGATCGGCGAACCAGAGTGTGGCAGGTAAAGTCACTACACGTACGTGGCTTTATAGCTGCTGATGATGATAACGATGATCACGGCAGTTACCAACCAATATGTACTACTGAATGTTACATTGCTGTCGGTGATGGCCATAATAATGCGTTCTCGGAATCCTAGCCGTTTAAGCGTGTATGAGACGAGCACTGGTGCACAAAACCCGGTACAAAATCAGAGTACAACCACACGAATCATGGTGAAAAATTTCTGCTCGGGGTGTGCACTTAGCGGTCAGTCGACAAAAAATTGAGATAAAAAAATGTGACATCAACCAAATCAAAATCAGCCGAATGTACCCAGTGATGAGGACCTTCAATATACTAAGGCAAAGCCTCTAACAACATCGTCATGACCAGCTATGAGCCGCGCATATGCCGAGTGGAGCCAACTGTCACGGTTCCCTTCGCCGATGGTTCGCGGAATGGGAAGGTGATCACACACCGCAGGTAAAGGATGGTCTCATCAAGGCAAGAAGTCCGGGGCAAGGGAACTCTATTACTGGTGAGATTCAGATGGGTGAGTGTTGTATATTTGGCGTGTTTCTCAAGATGTTTCATCGTTCATTGTTAAATCACCTTTCTCGTTTCAGCTCGCAGTATCAGTTTTGGATGAATAAAGCCTAGCTCCTGGGCTCTCAGTCTTTTCCATCCTTACGTTGTCGCCGCGCTTCATTCCTCGTCAAACACAATAGTTTATTCATCCAAAAAAGCATCATCGAACAATGGATCAACTCATAGTTCATGAACGGTTCGACACCGATCCCATTTCTTAAGACTCGGCTCAGCGCTGAATGTCACCGCATCCAACTGAACCAGGACACCACAATGATCGGCCAAGCGTCAGCTGGCTCACACAATATAGTGCACCATGTTCCCAGAAATAAGAGTAAGGCGTCTCAGTGCAGCTCCCAGCTCCAACACAATAAGCCTTCTACACCGTGTTGGTCTTATGGTGACCGGCATTACGTTCACTTCTGTCCACTCAGAAAACACCAATGCAAGACGTGCCGTCGTATTGGTCATAAGGAAGGATTTTTTCCAGAGAGCCCAGCCGATTGATCACCGAAAGAGCGCACCTAAAACGGCTCCTAATCACAACGGGAGCGATGTCGATCGAATTCTCTTTTCGTATTATTAAAAGTGGATTTCGCATCCCTCAGAAAATTCATCATTTTCCGTGAATCATCATCCTGTCAGTCTGCAGCTCGATACAGTCTCAGACACCGAACTGATTTCACGTTCCACTTGGAATGCAATTGGGGAGCCCCTATTTTCTGCCACCAACCAATGTACACAGTCTGCTCCCAGCAACGACTTAACGCTTACTGGTTAACTCACTTGTGGTGTCTTTGACTAATGTATGATTTAGAGGCATTTGCTATCTCGAAGATTTTTCAGATGAATTTGCTCGATCTTAATTGGATAGATCAGTTAAATTTTGTCCCTCTACGGTCTATGCGACAGCGTGCACCTCACACATACAAGCATTTTCCAACAGCTCACAGGCACAATCCAATCAAAATTTTCTGTTTTTCAAGATAGTCTTGGACATTGTTCCAAAGCCCAAGCCAAACTCCATTTGAAGCCAAATAGCAAACCTGTCTTCAGACCCATCAATGGATATCATTTTAGCGTCACATGCATCCATGGAATCGGAGTAGTCATTTCCCAGATTTCCTGATGGACCTGAAAAAACCATCGCCCATGCAGCCCAACCTTTGACACTAGCCGAACGCAATTAAAGTCAAATACAAAAAGAAGCACCTGCAATCGCATTTGCCGTCAAGAAATTCCACAAAATTATTTAAGGTCACCATTTCGCACTCCTCACCGATCACAAGCTGAAGGCGTTCCGGTAAACCCGCAAATCGTCTCCAGCGCTGGGCAACCATTCTCCTGGGTTACGATTTACCAATCAAATACCAGTCTACGGATATCATTGGCCAGACAGACGCCTCATCAAGACAGATGGATTTATAACGATAGCCGCAATAAGATACGGTTGTGGCTCCCATTTCTGTCAGGCCGAAAGTTCGCACCGTACTCACTGCATCCATTCCAGCCCTTCCGGTTACTTCAACGATGGTCCGGGACGAAACCAGATGTGATCCCGTGCTCCAACAAGTAGTACACTATCACGCTGGCCATCATCAGTGACACGAGACATTCAGTCCTTATTCCATTTACCATTTTCTTTACCTGAAGTCGATGATTGCCTTTTCTTTGGTGAACGTGTTATAATACCAACCACACTGCAAGCGCGGGACCCCCAGGCATCAACCGCATTGAAGCCTTACAGCACAGTTATGTATACTGGCCGGGTATGGATGTTCTGCAAAATCGCCGCGGAAGACCGAGTTACCTTTTTGGCTTGCACCAACTAACCTTCGGTCGCGTCTAAATGTTGATTTTTCTGGACCAATTAACAGTCTGCATTACCTTTCATGGTTGACGCTTACAGTAAATGGTCGGAGATGATCACGATGGATCACACTACTTCACGCTCCACAATACTGCAGCTCACTCGCAAATTCAGTCGCTTCAGTACTCCGAAAACACTGACTTCAGAAAACGGCGAAGTTACCTCGACGGAATTCGCCTTGTTTTGCAAGCAAAATGGCACTCACCAAGTTAGATCACCTCCATTCCATCTTCAATGTAACGGTCGAACGCTTTGTCGACAATTTCAAACGAGCACTGCGAAAACTTAAAGGGGAGGGAACGCCAGCGGAGATAAAACCCAAATGACCGGGTAGATGTGCGGGTTTCGTTGTTTCTGAGTCAGTGGCATTCCCAAACCCCCGGAAGGCCTGACGTCACTGCTCAGACAATCAAACGTCTCGAGTAATGTCACTGCCTGCCCGTCAACAATCTGCAAGTCCAATCACCGAGACCATTCTAAAAGACCCGATTGTCGACAGTACGAAAAGTAGCAGAGGCAACATCTGTCTGGAAATGGTTCATGACGAAAATATGATCATTTAGCTGTAACACCCTTTCGGTGCCTAGCTGCCATGCCACCCGAAGGAAGCACGAGGGCTGGGATATTGCCAGAGTGCCCAAGCCTAGACATAAGTCGAGATGCATGGATCGGCTCCGAACCACGGACCTTTCCGTTAGTATATTCGCGCTCTAACTACTGAGCCATATTCCTTCCCTGACGAAAACTAATAGTATACGCCCGAAGATGGAGTCCTGGTGCATGCTCTGACCTATCGGGTCAAGTTCAGGAAAACTCTCAGACATGATCTGAAACTTGAAGCCCACGAAAGTTGAAATCAACTCACGTTCTTTAGGAGTTGCTTGATTACAGAAAAACCCATCTAAAATCTCATGTAACCACCCACCGGCCAGTTTGCCCAGGAAAGCATACAAACCTTAAATGTTAAGGTTGGATTTCTTGGTGTCGAAACCGCTGCATGTCTTTACAACATCCTATAAGACATCTGCCCTGTTTTTTAGGCTTCTCACCAACCTTTCACGCCTGCTTCGAAGACCGAACTCCCAGATCAGTCGAGCGTAGTGGACCCTTCGGTCAGATTCAGGACCTAAATTCTTCCGGACGGAACATGAGAAGTATAAGGATGTGTGCACCTGGAGACTTCTTCATTTATCCTCTCCTGGGGAAAGCTTACATAAAAAGGACTGTTCTCCGTTAGTCCGAAGAAGCATACTTTAATGTGTGGCCCTGAAAGAGAGCCACTCTCGATAAATGCTTTAGCGTTCCCCTCAGAAAGACAAGTGTGCATTCTAAGACTACTTCCGAGGACAAACCCCGCGGTGAAAAGTTTGAAAATCAGTACCTGGTTTTGATGGACGGCCGTGAAAAACACCTTCATATCAGCGTTTATTAAAAATTAGCTCAAGAAAAAACCGAAAAGGATGATTGTACGAAAAACCGACACCGAGGCACGGGGACTCACCTCATAGTATAACGTCAGGCGTGGCCAAAAACGAAACTGCCCGCGAAGGGTGTTATGGAATAAAGCAACCGGAGTTTCCACCTGCAAATTCACTATCAGTAGCACACGGGTCTTTAATTTGTGAGGAAATACCGATAAATCTGTGTGTGGCTGTCACTGCTGAAGCAAACAAAAGGCGGTTGATTTGAAGTAAGGTGTGGTGAGAGCCGATGTGTGCCGAGCCTTAGATGCACACCCAAAATTTCTCTGAAACCATAGTTCGGAGGAAAAAAACTTTCACATAAAGTTTCAGCATTTTATGGCATTTATTCGGTCCCTTAATATCTTTCGATGCGGGCGCAGTTTTGTTGAAAGTTGTTCAAACGTGGGCGCGGAATTTATATTTTAATGGCTGCCAACGGCTTCGCGTGATGTTCATCTGATGACGGTGATAAATTTGTGGAAGAGCCGGTTTCTTCACGTGTTTTATTTTGCATTGCGTTTGGAAATAATCTCGAGACGACAAGGACAATAATTTCGCCCTCTGTGTCGCAGCAAACTCAAAATTGAGCAGCATTTCACGATCTGTGTATGAAAAAGCCCCCTATCCTTGTGGCAGGTGTCCTGCAAAACGAAGCCAAAGAATTCTTCACAGCTAGTAAGGTTTTTGTTTTTTCATGGTGGTCAGTACATGCTATATCAGGCGCAAGGCTATACCGAACCATCAATAGTGATATTGGTAGAATTAGGGTGTTTATGGGCAGAACAAGCATACAGCATAATAAAGTGGCCAGTGCTTTCAAGTCCTGGCACGAGTTAGAAGGAATGAAACCATCTTGTGGGTGCACGTAACACCCTCACCCAGTAAACATTGTGGATATGATGAACTACGGGCAGTCCATTAGACCGGGTATGGTAGTCGCGGTACCGTCATTGCAAAGCCGTACTTGGGTCAGCCCGTACATGAACATCTTGGGTGAGTCGTTTAGGGCTGTTATTGTAGTTACGATTCGTCAAGGAATTGTCACAAATTGAGACCAGCATGCAGGCACGATCATAAGATTACATGCAGAGTTAAGCATGAGTTTCCTCGTAGTTGCAGGTAATGGACCGAGTGGGCGAAAGGGTACAGTCGAGAGTAGGAAGGGATTAGTTGCGGGTGTGCTATCAAACTGGGTATGCCAGTGCTATGCCATCATTGCACTGCCGTACTTCGGTTTCTGGACAGCCCCGTAACGGACGTCATGTTTGAGATGATTGGGCTGGGAAGTGCAATTCTGTGAGCAGCGGGGTTTTTTAGTTGGCCAAGGGAATTTGCAGAGGAAGAACGAAGCCAGTGTAAGATCGCAGGTATTTTTATGGTCCGTTTGGGGATCTCTGGGGATGTAAGTCCCTGACCAGGTGAGATGGAACACAGCGAACAGAGCGTCCAAACCGGTTATTGCCGGGTATTGAGCAGACTTGACACCAAGTATCCGCCCGCTCAATAGGTCTTCGTTACTCCTGCATCCAAGGGTGCACGTATGATGACGCACGTGTTCGTTGGATCCCAGGGCTCTAGTCTATACCACCCGGTCTATGGCTGACATGTATGTAACCCTCTTTAGCTTTAACGTTGCTGCGCCCAATAATGCATGGTTGCCGGATACCGCTATTGAATAATCGATGTACACACGGGACTAATTGAGCAAGTGGTGGGTTTACCCTTATAATAGTAAGACTGCAGCTTCAGCGTGGACACCCATTTGGAATTGTGGACAAAGGGATTTAGTGAGGACTTGGTGAGTTGGCCACTACAACTTTGTTCAAACGATGTGTACGGAGTGTGTACGAGTCGTAATTGATTATACATTTTTCCTTTCAGAAATCCTGTAGAGTAAAAGCGGCTTCCTGAAACTGAGAACTGGATTGACCACATATTACGTTTATGCCGATACAACCGATAAATGGAAACATGATTTTTAAAGGTGGTTGTGTATTTTTAGGCATGGGGTTGGCAAACGGATGACATGTACAGATATGAAGGACCGCCGATGGCCGTTGGATTGGTCTATTATGTATATTTGAGGCATTAGTCAGTTACAAGGATGTGTACGGGCCCTGCAATTACTATAATAGCCACGACAGGCGACATCGAGTACGGTTATAAGCGTGACGAACCGTCGTTGGCCATCAGGTTAGGCTCCTGAGCCTAGTTGAGGCCTCATATTTGGCGTTGCACATAGACACAGGCCTAGCAATTACCACAAGTAGCCAAGGTAGGCGATATCGACCGCAGTTGTGAGTATGGCAGACGCACGTTGGGCGTGGATACAACGCATAGTTGAGGCCTTATTTTCACCGGCCCATATAGATTCTGGCCTGGTGTTTACTATATGTAGCAGAGATAAGCGACATCGCGTACAGGTGTGCGTGAGAGACTGTCGTTGGTCATTGGATCAGGTTATTGTACTTAGGTGAGGCTTCATAAGCAAAGTCGCACATAGAAGTGGGCCTAGCAGTTACACCAGGTATTCGAGATGACTGAGAACGCGTACAGTTATGAGTATGAAAGACCATCATTGGCCATTAAATTAGGTTGCCGTGTATAGGTGGGGCCTCATAATCGGCGCCGCACATGGACACGGGACTAGCAGTTACGATACGAAGCGAAGGTAGGTGATATTGAATACAGCTATGAGTAGGACGGATCGTCATTAGCCGTTGGATTAGGTTATCGTTTATAGGTGGGGCCGCATAATCAGCGCCACACATTGACACGGACCTAGCATGCTGCAGTTACGATAAGTAGTCGAAGTGAGTGACAACGATTACCGTTATCATGATGACCGCTTCACGATGTGTTCCACCCATGATGATTAATGTTCCTAATAGAAATGATACCATTGTATTGGTAATTTACCGAAGGTTACCTCCTGACGCTGTATTGTCCACGGGCTAGTTGTGCATAGCTGGGAAAGGCAATCATCCACAGAGATGGCCCTCGCATCTCCACTGCACAATTCATGCTGTTTTTTGACAACGTTATACTTAATGGAAGCTGAGCTCCATAAGAAAAAAATGTTATTAAGGTCGCTGAACAAAATTATCTCGTCCGTTAAATCTGGGGGCATAAAGCAAACAAACGTTGATGACCGATTTTCCTGGGTGGAATTCGCATAGGATATTCTGCAGATGTTATTTTATTCCTAAAGAACGCCAAAATATGGTAAAGTGCGATTTCGACTTTTACCTCTCGTAAACCGGTAGCAAAATGCGAATCGGTGATGGTCCGTGACCTTGAAATTTCGCTCACCTAAACAAAATGCCATGAGCAACATATCACTTACAAGTGTAAATGGATTAGGCTAACTCCCCGTAAAAGTCACAACCCCGACAACCCTAGAGTTTTGGCGAAAATAATTTGGGTGTGCTTCTAGTGAACGGCCCGATGGGTGGCGGAGCCTTAGAGGCACACCCAAACTTTCTCTGAAACGATAGTTCGGAGGAGGGAAACTACAACAAAGCTTTCAGCATTTGATTGTATTTATTGTATCCCTTAAGATCTCCCCAATGTGGTCGCAGTTCTGTTGGAAGTTGTTTAAACCTACTCAAGGCCCCCCATGGGAATGAAATTCATATTTTAATGACTGCCAGTGGCTTCACGTGATGGTAGAAAATTTGTGGAAGCGCAGGTTTCTTCACAAATTTTCTTTTGTGTTGCTTTGGAAAACGATCTTGAAGCGACATGATCAATAATTACGCCCTCTGTCGGAGCAAAATCAAAATTGAACAGCCTTTCACGACCTGTATAGGAGAAACCTTTCTGTTGTTGTGGCAGGCGTCCTGCCAAACAAAGCCAAAGAAATCGCCACAACTAGCAAGTTTTTCTGTTTTTTATGATGGCCAATACACGCTATATCAGGCGCAAGGATATACCGAAACATCGATAGTGATGTTGGATAGTGTTTATGGGCAGAACAAGCCAGTGCTTACAAGTCCTGGCACCAATTAAACCGACTGAGGCGGTCTTGTGGGTGCACGCACCACGCTTGTCCGTTAAATATTAAGGACATGGTGAACTACGTGCAGGCCGTCAGCTGGGTATGATAGTCGCGGTACAGTCATGGCAACGCCGCACTTGGGTCCATGGACAGCCCCGTACATGGACATCTTGGGTGAGTCGTTTAGGGTTGTCATAACTGTTAGGATTCGCCAAGGAATCACGACAAATTAAGACCAACATGGGTCAAGGATATTCTTGGATCCACTGAGGACGCACGGTGGTTCATACCAGGCAATAAGACCGCCGTGTCTACATTGGGGGCTCAAAATAGGAAAAGTCTCAGAAAGTCTGCTAAAAAGCACCGTTATGCGAGTTAAACTGCGGTCCGAAATAACAAGCGGCCAAAAGTGCCCACAATTCTCAAATAATTCATGTCTTCTGGGCCCTGGTTTTCAAACATCTGACGAAAACCTTGTCGATATGCATTATGCAGACATCGTTCTCATCTTCAAAGAGGAGGAGAAGGCGCAGGTGTTTTTAGATGCACTGACCAAAATGATCCCGTCCCTTGGAATGGACTATGCACCCACAGAGTATAAGGCAATAATAATAATAATAACAATAATAATAATAATGTTTATTCCCAAATTTTCGCAACTGACTGGTGACATACCGACAGGTTTGGCCATAAGGTTGCATTCAGAATGAAGCGTGAGTTTGCTCTTAGCTGCAGGTAATGAACCAAGTGGGCGAGATGGTACAGTTAAGAGTAGGAACGGCTTAGTTGCGGGTGTGCTATCAAACTGGGTATGGCAGTGCTGTGCCATCACTGCACTGACATACTTCGGTTTCTGGACAGCCCCGTAACGGACGCCATCTTAGAGGTGATTGGGCTAGGATGCAAAATTTTGTGAGCCTGAGATGTGGAAGCCCATTTATATATAATCGGATGCCGAAACTTACAAATGCAAGCACGTCAGCAGATCGGTTTCATAGAAAGTAGCACCTAGCTGACGAGGGTATTAATGCGGCTGAGTATGAGATGGTTACGAGTCGATTCTATTGGTGTTGGTATCGGGAAGCAGAAATGGAGTGAAGTTGGGGCTTAGTGCTCTAGATGAGCAGATTTGACACCAAGCACTCGGCCACTCACTAGGTGTTCGCTACGGCTGCATCTATTGATGTACGCCTGAGGTTGCACGTTGCCCTTGGATCCTAGGGCTCAAGTCTATACCACTTGATCTCACGACTGGCAACTATACACCCTTTTCTAGCTTTAAATTGGCTGCGCCCAATAATGCATATGGTTGCGGAAACCCATTAATGATTAATCGATGTAAACACGGTCCCCTCATTATCTCCAGTGAGGCTAATTGAGCAAGTAGTGAGTTTACCTTTGTAACAGTAAGACTCCGCTTTCAGCGTGGATACCGATCTGGAATTGTGGACAAAGAGATTTCTCAAGCACTTGGTGAGTTAGCCACTACAACATTGTCCAACTGCGTGTTTTAAATTGTATCGCGGAAGATGTGTCCGAGTCGTAATAGACAATACAATTTTCCTCTCAGAAATCCTGTGGAGTTGAACGGCTTCCTGAAATTGGATTGGGTTAACGTGAAACCTCATTATCAGCTTCGCACATAGACATGGGTCTAGCAGTTCCGATAAGTAGTCGAGGTGAGTGACAACGGCTACCATTATCATAATGACCGCTTTATGAGTCCTCTTCATAATAGAAATGATGCCATTGCGTTAGTAATTTACCGACAGTCACCTCTTGGTGCTGTATTGTCCTGCATGGAATAACCTTCTTCCAACGGTTGTCCACGCTCCTTCCAGAACCCAGTTCAAATCATTATTATGCACTTTAATGCAAGCCCTCGCGGTGGCAAGCGTGCTGCCTCATGCTGAGAACTTAAAGAGCAGTGTTACACCATTTTTCGCTTATGCTTTTCAGGCGACCGGTAGCGGCTGAACGTCAGAACCAAGACCGACCCGGGAAACTTGGGCGAAAGCCTCGGTCCTGTGCATCAACACATCAATCCGTGAATTTATTGATCGAACAGAAATGGTGCATTTCGCTGTATGTGTGGTCAAACCAAAACTACCCTGATCTGCCTAAGTTTTACTGGAATTTGTTTTAATAGATATCCCCTCCCGATTTTGTGGGAATTCGATGTTAAAGTAGCAGTGCTACGATTTCAGCTGTGGCCTCGGGTAAGTTTGTTGAGATATTGGCTGCTGTCCGGTTTCCATTATTCACGGTATTTGAAAAAGCTCCAAATGATTACATGAAGGAAAAATATTTGGTATTTGTGCGGGCAGCGCGTAACGGAACACCGACTAGGCATACTGTACAGGCAGCAGGCTGTCAGCAAATGCTACGGAAAGTCCAATAAACCGAAGAAGCTGGTAAGCTGAGCGCATTTGCCAGTAACAAGCATTACATGAAGCACCGGCTGTCCCGTTTCTTTTTTCGTCTAAAATGACAGGAACCATCTCGCCATCACCGATTATTATCTGGAACACACTGTAAGAGTCACAGGTTTTTGTACGATCGACTTCCGGTAAATCGACGGCTGAGTGCAAAGTAGTGGGGCACCTGCAGTGCCCTGTTGTAGTATGGAACGCCATCGTTTGAAGTGCGACATTTTATAGCCGATGAATTCGGCAAGGTCCTTATCACCCAGGACATATACGACCACTCGCAAATGTCCGCTATCTCCACTGAGTAAGTGACGGTTAGTTGTGTTTTTATTGTGGTAGATAAAATGCCTTTGGGAAGGCACCGCAAGTCAGGACGTGTGCTTGTGTTGGAGTCTGGAGGAGGTCACTACGGCCACGTAGGCTTCTTCAGATGGCAAAAAGCAACGCTAATCTGACGCTTCCCGTATGTGATAAATGTCGATGAAGCATGCGCACAAAACCGGTTTGGGTGAATCATTTTAAAGCAAATAATATTCAACCTGTAGACACAAGCCCCACACTTTCTTGATCACGGATGGCACGGATAGCGGACGTCCGGTTATATGTGCTTCCTTGGAGGGCGGACAGTCTGCCTCCATGCTTAAACAGTTCGGCTTGTTCAGGAAGATGGTGAACGAACAGCATAAAGTGAAGGCGTTCGTCGTGGGCAAAATCGTTGGAGAAATCCTGGTGGTAAGAGTAGTTTTTGGCTTCAAAATCATGTTGAGCTATTTCCATATTCGCGAAGCTATAGGCGAGCGCGCATATATCATATAAAATTGATGTATTTTTTGCCATGGACACTGCAAACAGCCGACGCATGTTTCACCGTGTGCTTTGCCTAGACAGTGCCGCGAAGTTTTTGTCTGCAATAATACCAGCACACAGATCCCGACAAGATCCGCAACTTGTCTGCCGAACTGGCCCAGGATTCGTCCTCTACCTTACGGCACACTGTCTGTACATTACCCGCCAATAGGCTGTGCGCCTCCAATCCAGATATTCTATTTTGGCAATGTGAGCTTCAACAGTGTGTAGAACGCAAACGGTCACCTGGAAAAACGTGCGCACTACTCAGACACACATGTACATGCCATACGAAAGGTGTCTCGTCACGCTGACCGGCTCCTGCGGGAATATGAGATACCGTCATACCACTATGACCGAAGGGAAACCCCGGGTGTCGGCGGCCGGGTTCTAAATGTGGTGTCTCAAGTGACCATACATGTTTCTCTTAAGACACTCGATACCGGGACTGCATCGAGGACGAGGCTGCACTACCATCGCGTCGGAACTAACAAGGTAAGATATATCTATGCTAACCAAGCTGCAGCTCCTTGTGAAAACACCCAGGTTCTTCCAGAGGATTGTCACCTGTTTTCGTAAATGCAGGTTTGCCGTCTACCAGGTAATGTTACTTCACTGTATCTATTTGTTTTCCGTATTCAGATACCGGTCTTTTCTAAACAGTAAGAACTATCTTTATCGTTTATTTTTGAAGAGCATGGTCACAGACATAAAAAGTGAATGCAAGCGATGAATGCGAAAGGGTTACAGGAGAATATGAGATAAAAGAAAGAAATGTTTCATTCGAAGTCATGCAACCAACAGTTCCAGTCAGATAAGAT